>JASGXE010012297.1:0-45779 GCA_030068105.1 Sinentomon sp. SZTP_YWyxl
AAAAATTTGATGCTTCTTGAGATCCCACAGACACGGCGCACTGTAATCACACTGTTCACATTTATATGGCCTGTCCGAAGAGTGACGGATTTGATGAAGTTTCAGGGCATTTGGGTATTTTGTACTGAAGTCACACTTGTCACATTTGTGTGGCCTGTCCGAAGTGTGACAGATTTGATGATGTTTCAGAACCTTTGGGTATTTTGTACTGAAGTCACACTTGTCACATTTGTGTGGCCTATCCGAAGTGTGACAAATCTGATGAAGTTTCAGATTCCTTGGATGCACTGCACTGTAATCGCACTTGTCACATTTGAATGACCTGAGTGAAGCGTAAATGCATTGATGCTGTTTCAAGTTCCTCTGACATTTCGCGCTGAAGTCACAGCGGTCACATTTGAATTGCTTCTCTGAAGAGTGACAAATTTGATGTTTCTTGAGGTCCGACAGACAAGCCGCACTGTAATGACACTGTTCACATTTATATGGCCTGTCCGAAGAGTGACGGATTTGATGAAGTTTCAGGCCCCTTGGGTACTTTGTACTGAAGTCACACTTGTCACATTTAAACGGTTTCTCAGCAGAGTGAATGGTTCGATGCTGCTTCCATCCGTCTGGGTATTTTGTACTGAAATCACATTTGTCACATTTAAATAGCTTACTCAAACAGTGGCTGGCCTCATGTTGTTGCAACCGTGACAGATATTTACAGCTGTATTCACATTTGTCACATTTCAAGGGTCGCTCTGTTGAATGGCCGACCTGGTGTCGGCGAAAATTGAGTGAATCCTTTGTTATGTAGTCACTCTTCTCACACTTGAATGGTCCATCAATATCACAAGATCTCTGCTGTTGTTTCTTCTCCAATCCGATAGGTGATTCTGTAAAGAAGAGACGACATGGTTCATCAGATCTTGGGGGTCCCCCTGAAAGAAAGGAAACTTGAGCCATATTTCTTTTTCCCATTTTGTTTTTGAAAGGACGAAGCCAGTGGAAATATACAGAGTTATTCAAGCTCTTTGAACATGGGTGTCAATCCACGTCTTTGCAGGCAAATCGGATAGTTTTGCTGTTGGCCACACTTTGACACCCAAATGACTATTGGAACCAGCCACCACACTTGCACTCTGCACAAAATTTCGCCTCGCAAATTTTGTGCACTGCAAAATTTTGTCATACTCGCCCCAGCATGCTGAAGGCATCTTCAAGCGCAGCATGTCCAACGATGTCTGAATGATCCGGTAAATTTTAGAGAGCTACGAAACAGAAATATTTGACAAAGTCCACCGTAATGTTGCAGAAACTTTTTATGACATTGATTTGAACAATAAAATAAATGCCAGTGAAAAAAGGCTGCTCTTTTTTGCATTGAATTCATGATATGTTCAGTTCTGACAACGACCAAGTGAAATTTGGTGATGATCTTCTTGAGACAAAACAGCTAGCTGAAAACAAAGCTCTAAACATCAAGAGTGATTTTGACTTTTCACTCCTGTCATTCTACAATGACTGTCGTAGCAATCTCACATATTTACACATTCATAGCTCCTGGATGACAAAGTCGATGGAGAGAAATTATGCTGAAGTTGATTTTGGCTTTTGTGAAATGCGTAACTGCAAAAGAAAGAAAGAGAATGTTAGATCAAGTTTTCGTGAAATCACTGCTTTGTCCCCGTTTGAACCCCTCACAATTCTCCAGTTTCCACGTGCGAGGGGTGACCTAGGTGGTCTTGACCTAGGTTTAACATTCGGTGTTGCCAGAATGCAGTCGTTTTCACAAAAATGTACAATTTCTTCGAGAAAAATGCAACAAACAGCAACACAGAAATCAAGCAACGAGTTTTTTTTTATCTATTTCATATTCAACGACAAGATTGAATAGTTGTTCTGGGGTCGAACCGGTCCGGGTCAATCGGATCCAGATCCGACCCAACCAGATCCAGATACCGGTTCGGTGAACCGCTTGAATTTTTTGATTGGGGTGGAAAGTGCACTTGTTCTAGAGTCAAAAATGATATCTGCTTCAAAATATTCATTTGGTTGCCAAGTTATGGTCTTCCAAAGTTCTCTTGCCCGGCCTTTTACTTTTTTTCCCTTTTGTTTGGATGCGCTGTTTGTTTTTTTTTCATTTGGTTTGTATTGATGTCATTGTTCTGTCAAGTTTTACACATTATTATTGTTTAAGACATGTGGTTTATTCTTTGCAGACCCTGCAAGTATCTGGAAGAATGTTTTGGGTTGAAAAAAGCAAAATTGTTTTTGCTTTGAATGGTTGGGGAATTGATTGACTCCTTAGTTCTCCCCTTCACTTTGGTTTGGTTCAACAGGTGCGGCAAGCAATTTGCATTGTGGGGTCCTTCCAGTTTGAACTAATGACAAGATCAGGCAACATGGTTCAAAAGTGTAAACTGGCCTTTGTTAATTGTCTGTCTTTCTCACACTTAGACCTCCCCACTCAATCATCAGAATAATGTCCCACGCACTTTGCACAATCCAAGCAAGCGCTAAATTCACCTTCTGCTTGCGTGCACAGCAGGTGTCTTTTGCCTTTTGGAATCATTGTCTGAGATTGATATGACGAATACAAGCTGTCCAAAATTTTACCCCACAGGAAAACAGCAATTTGTTGTCCCGACTTCTTTCACAAGTTTTCCAGCTTTCATACCATTTTTACAAAGTTGCGGTGCATTTTTTGAACAAAAAACAAAATGCTAAAAAATTCAGGTGCTAAGTACAATGTACATCTTAGGTGGCAAGCATTTTTTGTGGAGTAAAAAATTAAAAATTTTGATAAAAAATTAAAAACTGCATGTTTTGGCAAACATCGTGTGCAATTTATTATGTTTTTTACAAGAGAAAACAAAGGGAAAAATGCTGGTGGCCCAAAAATTTCAAATTGCAAAAACGGCAAAGAAATCCCATAGACTATTTCAACACCCTGTGGACCAGTCTGTCTGGACAATAAACTTCTTCAACGACACATTTTTATTTGTCAGGAAAGGTCAAGAGTCAATGAATGTTTTTCTATTCCCTCAATTCCATTGCAATAAAGGAAATGCATGCGCACAATACAAAAGGGAATAAAATGTCACAATCATCATCATCAACAAATGTGTGAGTATCAAGTTTCACTGTGTTGTATTTTTTCACAGCTGGTGGTCTCATTCATGATTTGGAGAGTGCCTCATTGATCCCCTGCCTACCCCTTCTCATCCCTTCCATTTCATTCTAGTTTTCAATTTTCTTCTGAGCTTCCTTCCCCTTTTATCTACAGGGTTAGGGCTAACAAGAAGTTGCCCATGTTCTTCCGGGCATTTTTCATTTTCTTCTTTTACATTTTGGTTGTATGCTGTAGGTGCCGTTTTGTTCATTGGATGTGACAGTTTGTGACCCGTTTTGGCGCTGTCGTCCATCCTCAGACAAGTGATCCTGCATGTGAGCGGCACCAGAAGACTGTGCAGCAACCAACTTATGCTCCAAGAGTTTTAGTGCGATGGGGTGGGCTGTTTCCTATGGGCGAATTGTGGGCCCCCTTTCTTTTTGATACTGTCCATCAACGCATAGCGTTGTGCACAACAGCTCCTGAACCCTTTTCTGGCAATTTTTGGAATGGGTACTTCAAAACTTTAAATGAGACAACGCCAACCCTCAACTGCCAGCGTGACCTCTACCGTCTCGCTACTGCAGTGGATTTGCACGGGTCATCCATTCATCCATCAGCCGCGGCCCGCTGGACCTTACTTCATGCGATTTTTACTTCTAGGCGCCTTGAAATGGACAACCAGGACACTCTTGCGCACCTCAAGAACAACATCCCTGTAGCCTACAAAACCATTTCTGTCCAGGAGCTGCAGAGGGTATTCCTCAACACCCTTGCCATGGCCCAACGATTCCTTGCAACCGGTGGCACACAAGTTCCTGCACCTTCTTTGAGGTCAGAACTCAGTTTTCCGATGGGCGACATTTTATTTGCACACCTTGTATTTCTTCAACCTATGGGGCCTTGCGCATATAACAGTATGCAAACGCATAGATAAAAAAAACAAAAAGCAATTGTTAGCGTGCGTGCATTCTTCAAAGAGCAGACACATTGCATCACCCCTTCAACATTGCCTTTCTTAAAATCCAGGTGGGTGGTCGCGGGTGGTCTCCTTGGCTGTTTCTTTGACGGCAAGCAGCATCTGTCCGCACCCCAGTGGGCGGTCTTTGCCCTGTGCGCACTGCCACAAAGAAAGCAAAAACATCAAGCACTGGCACTCCCGCAGGACCCCTGGACAGAACAGCTGGGACACAAATTGTTTAATACTCAATTTGAATTCCCTGCATAAAAGATACAATGATTTTGATGCCAACAATGAGTTCCTTGGAAATAACTGATCTGAAACCATGTGCCATACATGTCATTTGGACAGCAGGAACTCGAAAAAAGAACTGCACAAAAATTGGCAACCGGTTCGCGAACTGGTATCTGGTTGGCAACCGGTTCAGATCCGGGTCCAAAATCCAACCGGTTCCAGATACCGGCAGGGTTCGCAAAAACCAGGGTTTTTAGTTTTGCCCAGCCCACTGGGTTTTTCCGGTTTAAACCGGTTTTTTTTTGGGGTTTTTCCTGGGTTTTTCGGATTTTTCATTTTACTGGGGCTGCTGTAGCATTGATGTCTTGATGTGCTACTTCCATCATTTTTACATAAGTTCCCTTGTTAGATAGGCATCATTGTCTTGGGTAGGTAGGTCTGTGCTATCTATTTTGCAGATTATTTATCTCTTCTTCTCCAACTTTCTTGGAGGGAAGTGTTGGGTCTTCTCATCTTGGTTGAGCAATCGCTTCTTTGACGAATTAGTTCAATTAGACGAATATTGCAACATATTGTTTCCTTGACTAGATATGTTATTTTGTGCGTAAGTACCAAAGTGAGATAACATCTCTTAAGATGAGCAAAGGATATTTCAGAAACCTGATAAAAGTTGCATCAGAACTCTCTGATCTGATACAAAAAAAGTTCGCATCAGATTAGACATTGCCAATTTCAGTTGAATGCCGAGGAGTTGGGCTACGATTACCTATGGGTCATTGTTCTCTTCGCGAGCCCAAGGTATCCAACAAGGTCAATGCCGAGTCACCGCCGACATGGCTGTCTGCTCATGGTGGCAAATGATGATGGTGACATCGGTTTCGGTATCAGGTTTACTCTGTTCGACAGGTTTTCATGCCATTGAGGCAATCATCAATTGTGAACAGCGAGGTTAATCATATTCCAGGGAAGGGAGGGGAAGGGATGGGAAGGAAACGCGACCGTCTGAGAGATGGAGCAGTATAATGAGTCGACATCAGTCTGAGCGGGTGTGTGCCTGAGAGGTAGTCTCTCGGGCTCAGCCATATTCCCCATTGCAACTCAGCCTCAGGCCTCAAGCCAGACACAATGAGCGTAATTCAGAATTCAGCAGGTGGATGCACATTTCACGACAATGGGACTGGCATTTGCTTGCACCTTGAAGTAAAAATCTCTTAGCACAAATCTCTCTGCTGAATTGGCTGTTGATTGTGACTGAGCCTGAGTCTGACTTGAGGTGAGTTGCAATGGGTAATATGGCCGTCTGTCTCCTCTGTCAGACAATAACTTCGGTTTTCTTTAAGACGTGTAAATGTATTCTGGTATGCTAACGGCCCACACACAATTACAAAAGCCCCCTGTCCTGTCGCTCCTGGTTTCCGGTGAAAAGAAAAGGATAAGGCAAAAGGCTTGGCCTTTGAAGTGCCGTGAAATTGAATTTGTGACATCAAAATGTGACATCATGTCACATGATGTGATATCTTTCACATGACATCCAATCAAATCACAATTTCTTCAATTTGTCCCTTTGAGAAGTACCCATATTGTCGGACCGGATTTTGGAGTTTTCAGTGCATAAAGGAAACCTTGCTCCATTCAAAGGTGGGGGTGTTTCCTTTTTTATGATATTGCCCCATTGCAGTTGGTACATCAAAGTGGAGCGAAAATTAAAATTTACATCGACAATGTACAGAGTGTCCATTTCATCTACGACCAATGGGAGCCGCCTGTTTCTTGATGGCAGATGTCATATTTGGTACCCATTCTGCATCGTCCGCATGTTCCGCGTTCCGTCTGGGAAATGATGCCAAATCACTCCATTGCCACAACAAGTGAATTACTCGTTTGTTCCACTGCTGTTTTTCTTGCATAAAGCTAAAAGTATCCGTTTTTTTATTTTTGGTGTCCATTTTGTCTCCGACCAATTGGAGCTGCCTGTTTCTTGACCAGCAGATGTCTTGCTCGGTACCCTTTCTGCGACCAAACACACAACGGACGATACTTGACAAGCCGATTCATGATAAACACACAGCTTCCATTCGTCTATTCCATTTACTTGTTGATTTGCCATTGTTTTGAGTGAAGCCGCATTCTTATTAAGAAGCAATTACAACAATTACAATTGTTATTCAATTCTTATTCAACAGCAATTACAGAGCTCAGGGAACGGAAGTCTCGCAATGTAAAAGCAGAGAACTTTTAAGGCCGCTTTCAGGGACATCCGGTGGAAGATAAACTAAAAAAATCGTCAGCTAACACAATTGATTTCATATCTATGAGTGTCACCTTCTCAATAGACAAGCTCAAAGTGAATGCAATGGTGTAAATTAACGATCTAAACGAGAGACAAGAACGTTTCCAAGAAATGCCACATTCAAACAAGGCAAAGAAGTCTCAAATGGTTGAGTGGACACTAAAATTCCATGAAACAAGAAAAATTCATTGTGGATAATTGAAAATAACTTAAAACAGCAGTGGAAACAGCACTGACCTGCCCCAGCTGTTTCATCTGCATCAGGTTTCAAAGGTTCGATTTTTGTTTCAAAGAAGCTTTTGTCATCTCCTATCTGAAAATTTCCACCTTCAACTTCCAAAAAAGTGTCACAAATTCTCCATCTTACACTTTCTTGTGATGGTCCAACCTTTGTATCACAGAGTCCTGGTTCTTTCTTAAAATCTGGGTCACAGACTACATTGCAAACAGGATCACCGAACAGACCCTTTTTGTCAATTGCTGGATTCCGCAAGAAATTTGAACTTATGAAATCGTCCTTGATATCAGTTTCTGCTTGAAATTTTATACCCACCGCACATTCCTCTTTAAATGCAGGTCCAACTGAGCACAGATTACTGCTTTCGGGGAACATCTTGTCAGATTCCGTGATCCATTTTGGTACTTGTTGACTCTGCTGAGAGTGAAAAACTGCCATGTGATTTCCCTGCATGAAAAGTTCAATCACAACCTTTCAGATCCAATAGCAAATACTTTTTATGAAAAGTGTTTATTTAACACATTTAAATTAAAAAAAATTAAAAACAGTTTTATCTCGTTTTCGATTGAGACCTTTGATGATGCTTGATCATTCGTTTAGAAATTGATTAAGGAGACACTTTGACATCACAAGTTGTGCTCCATTGAGGCGCTGGCCGAGGGGACATCATCTCCGGATTAATGCTAATCCGAAGTTGCGGATTAAATTTTTGCCATTTACTTCAATAGAAAAAAATTAATCCGCAACCTCGGATTAGCGTTAATCCGGAGTTGATGTCCCACGGTAAAAGAGTGGCAAAAGCAATCACGACAATGTTTATTCTTCTGTTTTCATCCGACATTCTCATCCGAGGATGACACTCGGAAGGAGTGGGCAGAATTACTGTCCATGCAAGCTTTCATTTGCCTGAAGAATGAATGTCTTTGAAGAATGAAGTGCATAAACCTTTTCATGAAGAATATGTGCCACATTAAAAATGTAGGCACACATTGTGTCCCGCAGTCTGGTTCTGCATCTCAATCCCAGAGATATCAACTGCAAGAAATTCACGACTTTGGTGGAAACAAGAAATTACAGTCCATGTTTGAAATTGGATGAAAGCAACAAACATTTGCATGACTGTAACTTTCCATCAGTATGAACACGCAATGCAAATTCCCCAACATTGCTTTTCATTCAACTATCGTGGTGAACAGGTTTGAACTTACCAGCGACAAAGGGCACCAGAACAGCATTGTTATTTTGGTGTGTTGTTGTTTTCTTCGCAAACTGACAACGGGAAAATTCTCATTAGACCAGTTGGACTGTAGTAATGGACACCATAGGGAACGGGTGGCTCAAATTCCGGGTAGATCAAATGAGCTCCATATCACGGTGACAATCTTCTCTGGTCTGGACTTTGTCAATGGTGAGGACTGTATTCAAGAGAACAAGAATTTGTTGCACGGCTGAAGGCCGTAAGAGGAGGGAAACCCCAGCACTGCGCCGGAGGCGCCGACTACGTGGGGGCGCTAAATGATGTGGCCAGAGCCGACTCTGTGGGGGGCGCTAAATGATATGGCCAGAGCCGACTTCCATGGGGGCGCTAAATGATGTGGCCAGAGCCGACTCCATGGGGGCGCTAAATGATGTGGCCAGAGCCGACTCCGTGGGGGCGCGAAATGATGTGGCCAGAGCCGAATCCATGGGGGCGCTAAATGATGTGGCCAGAGCCGACTCCGTGGGGGCGCTAAATGATGTGGCCAGAACCGACTCCATGGGGGCGCTAAATGATGTGGACAGGAGCCTACTCCGTGGGGGGCGCTAAATGATGTGGCCAGAGACCGACTCCGTGGGGGCGCTAAATGATGTGGCCAGAGCCGACTCCGTGGGGGCGCTAAATGATGTGGCCAGAGCCGACTCCATGGGGGCGCTAAATGATGTGGCCAGAGCCGACTCCGTGGGGGGCGCTAAATGATGTGGCCAGAGCCGACTCCATGGGGGCGCTAAATGATGTGGCCAGAGCCGACTCCGTGGGGGGCGCTAAATGATGTGGCCAGAGCCGACTCCGTGGGGGTGCTAAATGATGTGGCCAGAGCCGACTCCGTGGGGGCGCTAAATGATGTGGCCAGAGCCGACTCCATGGGGGTGCTAAATGATGTGGCCAGAGCCGACTCCGTGGGGGGCACTAAATGTTGTGGCCAGAGCCAACTCCGTGGGGGGCGTAAATGATGTGGCCAGAGCCGACTCCGTGGGGGCGCTAAATGATGTGGCCAGAGCCGACTCCGTGGGGGCGTAAATGATGTGGCCAGAATGAAATATTTTTTTTTTCTTTTTCTGCATATTTTGATCCAAACTCATCATGTGCTCATTTTTCCAGCGCCACATTAGCCTTCTAATGCTGTTCCATCTCCCTTTGCCTCACCAACTCCTGCAGCACAAAAGCACACTCTTGTACTGTATTTAAAGGTGACCAGGAAAGTGGGTGTTGGGAATAAAAGAGACATGTCGGCCAGCAGCCCATTGCAACTCACCCTGGGGGCAGTTCAAACTGATGATCAATTCAATGGCCAGATCTGTCCAGTGGCTTCACCAGGATTTTCGTAGTGGGGGGCTGGAGGGCACAGCTCGAATGTGCGGGGGGTCCAGGGGGCAGAGCTCCCGTGCGGGGGTCTAAATGATGTGGCCAGAGTCCGACTCCAAAGCTGGGGGCGCATTGAAAATTGAGTTCCTCAGATGGCATCTCAAGGCATTTGACACGATTCCTCCTGAAAAGTGGCATGGTCAAACGGCCCTGACCGGATATAGTTATGACATGATAACTCAAGAAGCAGACTGAATCTATAAGGCATCTTAGATTTAGGTGGGGCAAGCCGGAAAGGGATTTTTTGCTGTGCCAGAAAATCCATTATCTGCCGTCTCTTGGCCGGTCGCTGTTCGGAATGAAACCCAGTAAACCCATGATCTCGACCTCTCGTGCGGTGATGTCCATGATGTCAGGCCAGAGGTGAACATATTGCGCTCCTGGTGGACTTTTGCCATCTTTTGATCCAAACTCATCATGTGCTCCTTTTCCCAGCAGCCACATTAGCCTAAATTGACTGTTCGGACGATAATCTCGGAAAAGAACACTTTGTCTGAAAAGAACACGAACATGCAGCATATTGGACGGACAGCGAAAAAATGCCTTATTCATTTTCGGTTTTCAGAATTTTGTTTGGAGGGGCTTCACACTTGTTCACAGATAGTCGAGGGGGCTGAAGGCCCCCCCAGCCCCCTGGCGACGCCACTGGATCTGTCTTGAGAAAATTTAATTTCTATGCAAAACGCTTATTCCTTTTCCATTGTTGCGAAAGATGCATCCGTCTGTTGAATTGACGAATGAGTTGAATCTGAGGGTTGATTGGAATGGGGAATACGGCCGATCCTTCCTTTTCCCTTTCCCAAATGGTACTTTCAGGCCCACTGGTTGGCACTTGATGGCCGAGGCTGTAGCAGCAGAGCCCTCATATCTCGAATCAGTCCCATCCAAACACATTTTTGATGAAATATCTTCAAACGAAAGGGCATTGACTTATCCTTTTTTTACAAGGAATTCCCTCTCACCTTCGACGCTCAATTATCCAGAGATCCCACATTGCATGTTCTTGCACGTGAGTTGCTGGAAGAAAAACCAGCACAAATAACGAGTTCAGTGTAGACCTGCAGAGGCAGATGGCCAGAGCTTCACTCTGAATTTTGAGTCATTTTTTTTTCAAATTACGCAACTGTTGTGGTTTGTGAGTTTTTCGGAACTTCTGACTTGGTTTTGTGGTGGCAATCTGGGCCCAACTTCTGAACGCCTAGCTGGTTTGGATCGATTTTACACGCAGCCATCGTGCTGTAGTTTAGTGGCCAGTGGTTTCACAAGCAAAAACTGAATTCGGGGGGCAAAAATTTGGCAGCCGAAGGGAAACAATTTTAAATTGGTGCATTTGAATTTTGATCCTGCAAATCTTATGCTGTCGCTCCTTCGTTCCTATTCCCCGGACGTGGGTTTGCTCTTAAAAGGAAGATAATACAAAAATGAAAGAATTCACTCCTTCGTTCCTATTCCCCGGACGTGGGTTTGCTCTTGTACGGAAGATAATACAAAAATGAAAGAATTCACAGATGTTCACAGATATTAATTTGAGAAAAGTTAGAATATTTCCTTTTCCTTTTTTTTTAAAGATTTGCTCTGTTGACAAAAAAATGGGTTTGGGGATGGGGCACAATTCATCAATCCCCAAGAGAAAAAATTGTGGAGGGGAATAGTTTCAGTGCCGAGGGTGGCAAAAATCGTTGTCACGGTCCTGAAATTCTGAGTGCCATTTTAGGCAACTTAATGTTACGACAAAGTCTGAACTTCCAGTTCCTGTCAGGACCAGTGAAGTTTATGAGTTGTGACCACCCGAAACAGGTGATTTGACAATTGCAGCTGTGCAAAGTAATTCCCAATCCTCACAATCAATCATCGCATCGAAACTGATGAGCTTTTGGGTTACTGCGTAGCAGACCAGAAATGAGAGACAAAAATCAACAGCTTCAAAATACCCAATATCACTTTGTCATAACTCTTCCAAACCCTAAAGTACTTCAAACACTTCAAAGTACTTCCAAACACTAAAGTACTTCATCGCCTGAGTGTAAAAAGGTAGATGTTTGTCTTTCACATGGTTGTGCTAAAAAGTGGTGTTCTTGTCGAACGAGTCACATTCCATTTTAATTCTGAATCTGACACAGCAAAAAAAAACGAATCCAAATCGAATACCATTGTTCATGAAGTTGATCGTTTGATGTTGTATGGCACACATGTACAGTTACAGAAACAATAATGACTCCCTTAATACGTATACTTGTACCCACATTGGATCATGGGAGTCATAATTGTTTCTGTGGCTGTACATCCCCCTGAGAGAATGCCTGCAGCCATGGCCAGGCACGGCACATCCATAACACCAGACATATGCAGTCTTAGAAACACAATACTGACTCCCATGATCCAATGTGATAGGTACTTGCATTAAGGGATTCATTATTGTTTCCATGACTGTACATAGTCAGAATGATGACTCTTCTGTTCCAAGGAATACATCAAATTCAAATGAAGGCAAGAAGTGCGATCTTTTTGGCAGAATGGCAAAAACTGTGGTGGATGCCCTGTGTTTGAACAGGGCACCTACCATGTTTTTTTTTCTCGATATTCCCTGACTTTACCCACTTCTGCCAGGAAAATTACCTCACTCCAATTTCACAAAAAGCTGCAGACCCCATGGATACCGGTTCTTTTCCTGACGGCCAGGAGTTTTGACCCAAGCTTCAATTGCATGCTGGAATTCGGCCAACTGTTGAGTGTACCATCAGTGCTTGTGGCGACAAGCCAGAAAATGTTTTTTTGAAAATGAAACACGTGTCTGTCGTTTCGAGGTTATCTGTTGGTTTGGTGCTTTTGATCCTGGAGAGAATTTGGCAATACCAGAATGGTGTAAAACATTTTTTCCACCCCTCTACACTTTGGGAGTGATGGACGTTTCGGAAATCAGTTCGTAGCTCCATTCAGTCTTGAGAACTACGGCTGAGAACGGAGCAAGTAACTGCTTCCGAAATGCCTCTTTCAAAAATGAGGAAGAGTATCCACACATTTCAAGCCATTATTATTGTGGCCTGATGCCGTTCTCTTCATAAACTGATTCTTCAGGAATATAATCCTTTTTGGCATAAGCCTGACTGGATTGAACTCTGGAGTGGAACACTTGGGTGAAACAGCTGGCCTCAAATTCCTTGAAATCAAGAGAGTTAAATATCACGTTGACAATGTTTCTGTTATGGGCTTCCATTTCTTCAGGCTAAAAAAACAATAATTTACGATTTTTTTAAATGTCAATATTTTTTAAATACTTGTAGATGATGACAGCCCACACAAATAAGCTACATATTTCGGCAGATTAACATGATCAAAGTGGCGGCACGACGACTCTCGTGTGATTTTGCCTTTCCCTTGCATTCCTTCACTCCTCTCCATTCAATTTCACACCTGCATCATTTTCCAAAACCTGACCAATGTTTGAATCCGCAACCCCACGATTGCGTTTACAAGGGAACACTCACGTTTTATGTTATCATCAATTTATCAGCAGACCTTCAGAAAAGAGGGCATGCATGATGGCAAGTTGGTCTTGCGTATCGAGAAACAGTTTTGAGCTGATCTTGAGCACCCAATATTTTTTTTTGTAAGCTGTTCTAGCACACAAAACATGGAATTCATAAATGGTATAAAGTTGCCATTCCAAATTGCAGAAAACCTCCGACTTCTCAAAACGAGAGAAACCAAAGTGCCAAGGCCAAGATCCTTGAAGTCAAGCCTGAGAGAACCATATCTCAGAAAAGGCTCCAACAAGGCTGTCCCTGGAAATGATTTGATTTCTTCGTGAAGTAGCCACAAGCTTCACACTCTAAGCCTGACAGAAAGGTGATGGTTTGATGCCGTGGGAGAGTCACTTGGTCATATGTTCTGCAGATTGTCACATTTGAATGTTTCGCCTTGAGAAATACAGATTCGATGCTGCCTCAGTCCACCTTGCAACTTACTCTCTGTCTGACAAGTGACTGTTTTGGTGATGCTTCAAGTCATTTGGGGACTGGAATTCCCCATCTGAATGGCGAGAGATTTGATAGCATTTCAAGTTCCGCATGCATGCCGCACTGTCTTCACACTTGTCACAAAAAACTTGGCAGAGTTGCAGCAGGTTTCAATGCAAAAGTGATGATTGTAAGGTTTTGGCTCAGTAAGCCTCGCACATATATCCAAAAATATTTTTCAACGTTTTTCGCTTGTAGTCCACATTGGTGTTTTCAAATCTTTATCAAATTATATCCCAATAGAATCAGTAAGTTATGAAACTTATGAGAGGGAATGGCTTGAGAAGTGATCGAAACTACATATTCATGATGCCTAATAACAACTTGTCAGAACACTGGATGGAATTGCATGCATAGAAGTGAGGACATTGACATTCTGGGAGACAGAATTCCAAGACAGATATGGAACATCCGACAAAGTTGAAATTAATTGAAAGGCAGACAAACAAAACAACGGCAAGAAGCAAAGAAATTAATTTTTGATGAAATGGTTGGAGGAAAAGAAATAGAATGATGACCAAAACCGTTCTGACCTGCTGCATCTGATTGATCTGAGTGAAGAGTGAATGGTTTAATGCTGTTTCAGGTATCTTGGGTACTTTGAACTGAGGTCACACTTGTAACATTTAAATGTCCTGTTTGAAACGCAACACTGTTTATGCTCTCAGGTACCATGGACGAGCTGCACTGTAGTTGCATTTGAGGACATTTAAACTCACTGTCCGAAGAGTGGATATTTTCATGACGTCTCAAGTTATTTGGGTATTTTGACCTGAAGTCACACTTGTCACACTTAAATGTCCCCTCCGAAGAGTGACACAGTTGATGCTGCCTCATGTCCCACAAACGCACTGCACTTTAGTCACACTTGTCACATTGAAATGGCCTATCTGAAGAGTGACGTTTCTGATGGGATTTAAAGCCACTTGGGTATTTTGTAATGTAATTGCACTTGTCACATTTAAATTGTTTGTCTGAGTGACAAATTTGATGTTCCTTCAATTTGTATGAAGACTTTGCTCTGTAGTCACACTTATCACATTTAAGTTGACTGCCCGAAGAGTGAACAGTGGTTTGATGCTGTTTCAAGTGTTTTTTGTGCGTTGTACTGAAGTCACACGTGTCGCATTTGAATGGACTGTCTGAAGAATGGCAAATCTGATGCTGCACCAGGTTGCTTGGACGCGTTGCACTGAAATCACACTTGTCACACTTGAAGGGTCGCTCTGAAGAATGACAGTGCTTGTGTCGATGAAAATACCTCAAATTCTTTGTTGTGTAACCACACTTCTCACACTTTAATGGTCCACCTTTGGAACTTTGATCTTTTTTCCTCTTTATCCTCAAGCCAATAAATGATTCTGAAAAGAAGAGACAGTATGGTTCATCAGATATTGCAAGGCACCCTCGAAAGAATAATAAAAATGATTATTGAAATTAATTTGCAGGACACAGTCTGGCGCAAATTAACAGGAAATTAAACAAGGATCAAATTGACTCTCCATAGAAAGTAATGTTTTGCCGTTTTCTTCATCACTCCCGAAAAAAATTTGGAACATTATTTGTAACATGCAGATGTTTGCCGACAGCAAAACATCTGCATGTCGCCAAGCAACATGCAGCAAACTGCAGAAAATGCCTTTTTCTGTCACCTATTGAGTTACGATAGCAGTATTCAAGAAGAATATTCCAAAAATTGGCATGAGATTCATAAAAACATCACATTCAGTAAAACTACCAAGGTGGCAAACAATATCCCATAATCCAATAAGCAGATCCATGTTTCCAAACAGCTTACCTAACTGTTTTTCTGCTGTAATGACTCTCACTGTGGATTTAATATTCCACATATGTACAGGGTTTCCCAAATGTCACTTGACTACCCCATCAAAGTGCATTGCAGTTTTGAAGCAAATCTGGAAGCTAGGAGTGGTGTTTGTTCCAATTCAAATGGATAACACCTGCAGCAGGCAGCCTGCCCAATCTGAACCTGAAATCTATGGAAATAGCCCCACAAGAGAAGATTGAAAACTAGCAAATAGCAGAGGTTGTCAAGTGACTTTTGGGAAACCCTGTACATATATGAAGAATGGAATAAATCTGACAGTTCCATGACTGGGTGAGATTGCAGACACAGTGATAATATCCTTGGCCTGCATTGTTACTGATCTATTGGTCAATACCATATTCTATTTCCTTTTAGTGCCTTGCATTTTGCATCGCGACATGCGGAAAACTGTGGAAAGGCCTTTTTCCGTCACCTCTTGAGTTACGATAGCAGCATTCAAGAGGAATATTCCAAAAATTGGCATGAGATTCATAAAAACATCACCTTTTATTTAAATTACCAAGGTGGCAAACAATATCCCATAATCCAATAAGCAGAACCATGTTTCGTTAAGTGTTGGTCACTTGTGAACCAGTCAACTTCCATTATATTGAAGCGGCATGGGTGCGATCAGCTTATGCATTATCGCGGAATCTGCCGATTTCGAGAAATTGTTTCCGTGACATATATAAACCTGACTGAAAGCTACAAATAAACAAAACAAAGTTCTTACATCACTATTTGCACCAATCAGTGAAATTCTGGTCACTGCTGAACCTGTCAGCTTTCATCAAAATGAACAGATGCACCCGATCAGCGTAGGCTGTTAGGTATAGTGAATCCGCTAACTTTCCGCATTCCAGAAATTGCTCCCATAGGGACCTATAAACATGGAAGAATCTAAAAATAAGCAAAAGAAAGTTCTTGCATCACTATTTGCAAGAATCAGTGAAGTACTGGCCACTGGTGATCCTGTCAGCTTCCATTATTTTGAAGCGGCATGGGCGCGATCAGCGCATGTTTTTTCGCGGAATCTTCCAATTTCTAGAAATTTCTTAGGTACATAAGACATCTCTACCTGACTGAAAGCTAAAAATAATCAAAACAAGTTCTCACATCACCATTCGCAATAATTAGTGAAGTGTTGGCCATTGAGTGTTGGAAAATAGTTCAGTGCCCTGTCCTGTGGACGGGTCTGTCAGAGTTTATTGAAGATCACAGCATTTAATCGGCTGTTTTTTCTGCTGAGAACAAAAGAACAGAAATCGAAGAAGAAAGCAATAGAAACGGTTAGGTATTTTTTATGTGGATACTTCAGAATAGTAAATCTATTGCGGCAACATCGGCTTCTGCACAATTGTTTTTTGTTTTTCGTTGATCAAAAGATCGTTTTTTGCAAAGGTGGGCATGCAGCATTGCCGACTGATTGGCATTTTCAAATAATATGCGTCCAAAATGAATTCAAAACAACACATGCTTTCAATGGCACATTTTGGACCTGAATTTCTTTTAAATGGGCTAATTTTCGCACTGGCTGCGGAATTTGTTTATTTTTCAGCAGGAAAACACGAATTTCAGCATCGGTCATCAATTTTGATGGTTGTGAAACACATATTTTCACAACGTGTCTACGGAAAATGTATCAAAAATAGGATTTTGCATATCTTTGGAAAAAATTGAGCTTTCTTGCTGATTCGTGAACTTAACCTGTGGGAACATGATAGGAAACTACTGGCCAAATTTCAGGAAAATCGGTGGATGCTTTCTTTTCAAAACAGTGGGGGGTATTTTTTCCCGACGCGTTTTCCGAAACTAATAATAATGTTTTGCTGTTTTTGCAGACGACACTTCGTGGCGCATTCAATGTGCACGCCTGCAAAAACGGCAAAACAATCATAGGCTTGACAGCCATGTCACAGAAATACAAACAAAACAGAGCACACTAGAAAGTGTTACGCGAAACACTTGGTGGGCCATACAGAATATTCTTTCTGAAAGTGTTGAACTACTGTCATTATCATTTCCAAAAGTTTTTGCATCCAAGGAGTTCCACTCTCGCACTGTTACTGCAACAAAGGAAAACTTTCCAACGTCCTTACAGACAGGTCTAAATTGTAACTTGAAAGCATGGTCATGTCGACCAAAGTAACCAGGGGGTAACAAGCTTTCCTTAATACTTGACCATCCACCAACGTTGTTTAGACGCCTTAAAAAGACCCACCAAGCGGGAGGCTTTCCTGCGCTTGGCCAAGGAGACCCAACCAAGAACAGACAGCAAATTGGTGACACTACTGGAGAATGAATAGCAGCCCGTCACAAAACGTGTGGCCCGTCCTTGTACCCTCTCCAGCTTTTCAACCTCAATCAGATGATAGGGATCCCAGGCAGCAGATGCATATTCCAGCAGAGAGTGAACCAGGGCAAAATATACCTTTTCTTTAACAATTTTACTGGCCTTAAAAAATGCACGCCTGGCAAAAAACAGTGCTGAGTTTGCTTTGCCAACAACATTTTAAACATGTTTAACCCAACTCAATTTTTGTGAAAGTAACGCCTAGGTACGTCACACTGTTTACTAAAGGTAATTTGAAATGTGAGATTTATATTTGCCAATAACAGGAGATGTCTTTCTGTTAAAGAAACCACCACACATTTCTCAACATTAAGCCGCATCTCCCAGTTGGTACACCACTGCTCAATCTTATGCAAATCATCATTTATGGAATGCACATCAATGGGGGACACAATTTCTCTCATTATTGCACAGTCATCAGCAAAAAGCAAAGACTGGCAACACAAGTCATCAGAGAGGTCGTTCATAAAGATAGAAAAAAGAGTTGGGCCAAGGACGCTTCCCTGTGGAACACCAGATGTCACTCTTCCAACACTATAAAATGTCTTATTTATCCTAATCCTAACCTGTTGGGTACGATTATCAAGGAAATCAGCAATCCAGTTGACCAGAACATCATCCAAAACTATAGACCTCAACTTTTATACCAGCGCAGCATGAGGAACCAGGTCAAAAGCCTTTTCAAAATCGATAAACACAACATCTATCTGCCATCCTTTGTCAAGCACCATAGAGATGGTTTGGGAAAAATTTACCAATTGTGTCTCACAGGAAAACCCACTTCTGAAACCATGTTAGTTTGGCTTTAAGATTCCTTTTCTTTCCAACAAATTAATCAGATAATCGTTTATAATATGCTCCATGAGTTTGCAACACATAGTGGTCAGACAAAAAGGCCGATAGGAAGAGGCAAATTTCTTGCTACCTTTTTTGGGTATTGGACAAACGAAGGCATGTTTCCATTTGAATGGTAATTTCCCTGATAACAAGGACTTTTTCATTATGACTGTTAAAAATTTAGCAAAGATCCCAGGAAAAAGCTTTAAAAAACCGAAAAGAGAATCCAGAAAAGAGATTGAACAAGAGAACTTTTGGACTCATTCTCCCATAAAGAGAAAGGCTCCGGTGGTGTTCATTTCAGGAGACACAGGCATCTGAAATCCATGATGCGGCAACATGAACCGGAATCCGTCCCTGTGCTTCAGACAATCATGGGTGGCATTTGATGAAAAAAAGGAAGAACACCAGCATAAAAATAGTCATTGCACTTTTTATGCCAAAATTGCATTTTCAGTTCAATCAAAGCAGCAGGAAATTCTCATGAAATCACCATTCACAAGTTTGTTATTTTCTTCTCCCTGGCAGTTGAATTTTGATTTGCGTTCCTGTGGCCCATTGTGATCACATCATCAGAAGAGTCTGTTCCGAGGCTGGAACCACAATGGGAAAATGGTAAAATTCTGCAACAGTAGATTTCAATTTTGGTTTTGCAACACGTAATTTGTTAAAATAAAAGGAACAACACACAGCAAAAAAGAGCACTACAGAATGAAAAGCGGAAACTTGGAGGGTTGTTCAATTTGAGATAACTCTTATCAGGCAAGTTTGACGATATTTGACGACTGGTCAGAAGCAGAACTCAACTTCTGACCAGACGGCTCAAGGAACGTGGCCCAGATTTCTAAAAAAATTGGGAGGAAATCGTCAAACTCGTTTGCTAAGAGCGATGTCAAACAAAACAGAAAATCAAGCAGCCGTTTCCATAGAGCCACGAGGTGATAGTTATGGTTTGGCGTTTAAAAAATGTCCACTCCACAAACATTTCCATTGCTGTCTCTTCGAGTAACAACTTGGGTTTTTCAGATTTTCATTGGCCTGATATCTCCCTGCACACAAAAAGAGGGGACACCTTAAGAAAGGGGATCGAAATTGCATGCACGGGGAATTATGCATCAACGTTTTTGGGGGAATAAGGTTTCAAGATGCATGACACATCCAACAACATTGGAAATAATTGGGTGAAGAAGGGGGACCCTGCAAAATAACACGAAATTGTGGAGATATCAATG
Organism: Sinentomon sp. SZTP_YWyxl; assembly: GCA_030068105.1. Lineage (NCBI taxonomy): Eukaryota > Metazoa > Arthropoda > Protura > Sinentomata > Sinentomidae > Sinentomon > Sinentomon sp. SZTP_YWyxl. The sequence continues at coordinate 19,713 of JASGXE010012297.1, forward strand.
GATGAAATTGGTTGGAGGAAAAGAAATAGAACAGAAACCAAACGCCGCTAACCTGTTGCAGCTGTTGCGTCTGATTCAGGCAGCAGAGGATCGAATTTCGTTTCAAAGAAGCTTTTTTCGTCTTCCATCTGAAAATTTCCTTCTTCAACTTCCAGGAAAGCGTCACAAACATTCCAACTGACACCTTCTTGTGATGTGGCATTTTCTTCTTCACAGAGTCCTGGCTCTACTTTTATATCCTGGTCATAGACTACATGAGTGACGGGATCACCAAATGAACACTCCTGACCAATTGATGGAAGAAACAAATTTGAAGAGGTGGTCTCTTCTTCGTTAAGTTCTTCTGCTTGGAATTCTACATCCTCCACACGTTCTTCTTTCAAAACAGGATCAACTAAGTCACTGATTTCGTGGACTGTCTTGTCTGACTCTGACAAGGCTTTAGCATTTGACATCTCCTTTAGGAATATAACACTTGAAATAGTTATGGGTTTTAGTGCAGATGTCTGAAATCCAATGATGCGCGAGATTTACATTTTACAACATGATGTAAAGTTGTCAATCAGACCAAATTCTGGCAAATTTTGCTCCTCCTCCCATGGAGATTACGTCCACCTAGAATGAGTTGGATGTTTAAACCGATCTCTAATTGAAACAAATAGCATGACCATCCGCAATGATTCAAAACATCAAGCTCCGGCCAATGAAAATCCAAAGACACGTGGCAACTTTGTGCGATGTGACCTCACATCAGCTCAAAAAACATCCGTACAAGAATTAGTTCCACAATTAAGTTTTCATGATAACGTGACCAATCTTAATGAGCAAATGATTGAAAGCATCAAGTTCAGGCCAATGAAAATCCAAAGACACGTGGCAACTTTGTGCGATGTGACCTCACATCAGCTCAAAAAACATCCGTACAAGAATTAGTTCCACATTACAGTTTTCATGATAACGTGACCAATCTTAATGAGCAAATGATTGAAAGCATCAAGTTCCGGCCAATGAAAATCCAAAGACACATGGCAACTTTGTGCCATGTGCCCTCACATCAGCTCAAAAACATTCGTACAATAATTACTTCCACACTTAAGTTTTCATGATAACGTGACCAATCTTAATGATCAAATGATACAAAGCATCAAGTTCCGGCTAATGAAAATCCAAAGACACGTGTCAACTTTGTGCCATGTGACCTCACATCAGCTTAAAACACGAACATCCGCACAAGAATTAGTTCCACACTTAAGTTTTCATGAAAGGTTTCCAAGCATCAGCTCCTGCCAGACCAAGTGAACCCTGTGAAATTCAAGCAGTCAATATTGTCGTTTGATTGTTTCAGGAAGTTTAAGAACATTTAGAAAAATGACAAGTTGTGACCATCTGAGACAGTTGATTTTGCAAGTGAAACTAGGCGATGGAAATCTCGATCCTCAAAATCAATCATTGGATCAAAACTAAAAGCCGCCGCCGGGTGACTAAGGACTTATCCTGGAAAGCCTCTTTGGAGTTTACCAAGCACTTGAAAAAAACGCTGCAAACAGAGGAAATTGATCATCACGAACAACATCGCCACGATTTTGGTTGCAAAATTTACACCGGCATGGACAATTTGAAATTCGTAAATCCTTTGAAAAAGATACTGACGGGGATAGACAACTGAACATATTAGACCTTGTAAGAACTGTCGACAGTCCATTAAATTCAGCGACGCATTGATTTTAACACCCATGTCAAATTAACCGTGCGACCAGATTTTAACACCCCTGTCAAATTAACCGTGCGACCAGGCGTTCACAGATGTGCTTGCATTCAAGGCAAAATATGAATATCAACAAATTGTACAGAGGCTTCGAGTGATTCAACCAGAAAGGACAGAAAATGGTGGTGAAGGCATAAAACGTTTTAAGACAAGTTGGACAGTGTCAAAAACGGACCTTGAACACGCCACAAGAAAAGCTGCATGATGTTCACATTGGACATTTCTACTCTTGCACTCTGTGAAAACAAATTGAGTTCATTAATTATCTACTCAACAGTGCAAGTTGCTGCCGCAAACAGTGCAAGTTGCTGTCACACGTTGCATTGCAGAGCAATAAAATACATAAAAACATGAATGCAAAGCAAATGCAAGAAATGCTCAACTGGCAAGAATGATCCATCACTTCGGTGCAAATATTCAATGAATTAACAACGGTGCAAAAGATAATTGCACTTTTCACAGATCAAATTCTAAACATGAGCATGGCCATGACTTTCCATTGGAATGAACTCACAAGATCAATTTCTCCATCACTCTGCCTCAAATTATCACAAATTGGATTTCGGCATTCGCTGTCACAACGAAGCAAAAATACCTGTTGTACATACCCAGAACAATCTCAACGATGCTTGGCTCATAATATAACAGACTTCAGTAGGTCATACGTGACCATGAGTCACAAAAAGGGTTTTTACGTAATTTTCTGATTTTCCGTGCACTTCTGGTTGTACATGTCCAAAAGTTTGAAACCATTGAAAAAGGCAATTGGCGTTGTTTCAAGATGAGCAAAACTTCACATCGTTATTCCAATCGGTTTGATGTTGTTTCATTCAAAGATGTGAGGAATATTGATTCAAATGTGTCAACAGCTCATTTGGAAAATTGAAGATGAGTGATATAAACCTCGATCCTCGGATTTCCAAAACACGGACAATCTCAATCTGCGGGTTTCTTCCATTTGAAATGCATTGGTGAAATCTGTGGATCAAGATAATTCATGTTTTGGAAATCTTGTTCATTTTGGAAGTCTTGCTCATAACGATGGGACCCAGAAGAGCAGACAACTTGATCAAAACTGCATCATTCTATGAATAAATTTGAATGGAATGGCGTTTTATTCGGAGTTATTGTAAGAAAAGAAAAAACTCCAACGTTACTGAAAAGTGTACAAAAAGGCGTCTAATTCGGAGTTATTGAAAGAAAAAAAAAACTCCAACGTTACTGAAAAGTGTACAAAAAAGGCGTCTAATTCGGAGTTATTGAAAGAAAAGAAAAAACTCCAACGTTACTGAAAAGTGTACAAAAAAGAATTAAAAAAATATCCAGAACAATGACAGGAAGAAGGATACGCTGCAAGTGTGGTCTGGAAATGAACTTCCATTGAATTACGGTCAGGAAAATTCAAAATTAAATCAATCCATTCCTTCATAAACAACCCTAAAAATACACTGCTGTGTTGAACAGTGATTCGGTGAGCAAAACATCGCTGTTATGAATCAAATCCACTAAGGATGGATGTTCCAAGTTGGCAGAGGTAAAAAACATCATTGCACATTACAAAAATGATAGTCTGGTTTTTTAATGGCTACATCGCAAAAAAAGGTGATGCAGCGATTTCAGTGATTTCATCAAAAAACATAATTTCATTTCCAAAAACGAAATCTGAACCCGAAATGGTGTCAAAAATCTAAACAAAAATGGTATCGAAACGAAATCTGAACAGAAAAATGGTGACAGAGCGTTAATCCCTGGCATTTATCATCTGAAATAAGATCACACAATGTCAGGCAGCTGACACCTCAAGTATTGGAGGGATAAACTTTTTCTCTTCTGATAGGCCTCGTCCATTGAGGAAAAAATTGCCGTGGACAAATTAAAGGGAGCTAAGTGTAAGAAACTTTAATTTCTACTCCTGCGACTTTCCATTTAAAATGCATTGTTGTTCAACAACATTTTTCATTTCTCTGTTTTCACTTAGCTCCGTTTTATTTGTCCAAGGCGAAATATTCTCTCACAAGGCAAAAGTGGCACAAAATGTTAAGTAAAGTAAGGTAAATTTGAGAAGGGGAAAAACGAGTTTTATGCTAGCTCAGCAATTTGCATTTCATCAAAAACCACCTGCGTTTTGAACAATGGGACCCAAAGGAATCTGAACCTGGTAGAATTTGCTTCAGAAATAAAAATAAATAATCAGAACGGTACTTTAGGAGCCGACTGCTTAATAACCGAGGTGATATTAATTTGGAAAAGAGGCAGAAACAATATAGCAAAGCATGTTGGACAAAGACAAACGACGAAAAAAACGATTCTTATGCCCGGTTGCACCAACAAGGATCAAGCATAGGGTTTTAACATTGCCTGATCCAGGATCAGAGCTTGATCCGAGATCAAAGCTTGATCCACGTTGGTGCAACCGGACATTAGTTTTGAGAAGGAGCAAGAAGAAAAGATGCAGATAAAGAGTAAAGTATGCAAAGGGGATCCGAAAAACTGAAAATGAAAAACTGTCAGAGGCAACATGAGTGGGAAAAAATCATGTCTTGTGCGAGAACACAATTCCGTAACCACTTCTGCAGTCCCAAATGTCACACCTAATCGGTTCCCTGAGAGAAGGACCAAATTGGTGTCTCTGGAAATGATTTAATTTCCTTGTGAAGCAACCACAAGCTTCACGCTTTGAGGTGGCCTGTCTGGTGGCGGATTTGATGTTGCGTGAGAATCACTTGGTCACGTCGTTCTGTAGATTGTCACATTTGAATGTTTCAAACATTCAAATGTGACAATCTACAGAACGTGTTTCGCCTTATGAATGATAGATTTGATGCTGCCTCTAGATGGCAGGGTAAATGGCAAAGGAGTCTCACTTGTAACTTACTATCTGTTTGACAATTGACTGTTTTGGTGATACATTAAGTAATTTGGGGACTGGAATTCCACATCTGAATTGCAAGTGCTTTCACAGCATTTCAAGTTCCGCATGCATGCTTCACCGTCTTCACACTATGTCACATCTAAATAACCTATTGGCAGAGTTGCAGTAAGTTTCAAGAGATAAGTGATGATTGCAAGGTTTTGTTTCAGTAAGCCTCGCACATTTTTCCAAAAATATTTTCAACGTTATTTAGCTTGAAGTCGACGTTGGTGCTCAAATCTTCATCAAGTTACATCCCGATAGAATCAGTAAGTTAGGACACAGGTCACACCTGACACTGATGCGAGGGAATGGCTTGAACAGTGATCGAAACTATGATGCCTAAGAACAACTTCTCAGAACACTGGATAGAATTGCGTGCTTTGAAGACTGAACCTTGATATTCTGGAGACAGAAATTCCAAAGCAGAAAGCATTCAACAAAGTCGAAATTAATTGAAGTGGAGAAGGCAGACAAACATAAAAACAGTAAGAAGAAGCAAAGAAATCAATTTTCTGATTAAATGGTTGCAGGAAAAGAAATAGAATGTCAACCAAAACCGGTCTGACCTGCTGCATCTGATTGATCCAAATACGAGGGGCATCCAAAAAGTTCCCGCAACACCATCGTGAAAACTATACAAATAAAGGTTCATCATTCTTTCCATCATACGAGTATGCCTTCAATGTTATCCTCTTTCTACACAATGACATGTTTGCATCGGTTCTGATGCTGTCTGATGTTCCGTTACAGGGTGTCACGATTAACCATTCTTGTTCCAGCATCCACAGCTCTGTTGAGCTCTTTTGGACTACCAAATGACAGCCCGGGGAGGAGAAACATGAGCAACGAGAACAGGTGGAATTGTAGGGGGTTCATTTTGGTTGGATGCTGCAAAATTATCCACTCCCGCTTTTTCAGAAGACCAATTACAGCGGTTAACTTGTGATGACATGCATTGGCATGGAGAATGATGGGCTTGGATGCATTGGCATGGAGAATGATGGGCTTGGCAAACAGAAACTCGGGTGACTCTGGACAGCTCCCACGGATTGCAGGGATCAGCACACCCCTGAAGAATGGTTGCTTGAAGTCCTGCGTTATTGTCTGGCTTTAGGAACAGCATACGTTGTTAGATGATCTATAAAAAGCTGTGCACAGGTCGTCGTTTGTTTCACTCTGTTCGTTTGTGCCCGAATTTCTCGCAGCCTTCGCAGGGATCATTCTCAATGCTCCACCTTCCTTCTCCCATGCGTTTCATCCATTCTGTCACACACGATAAGAAAGGGCACTCTCACCACATGCCTCCACAAAGGCTACATGCACTTCCCGAGCTGTTTTCCCTCAGGCATATTCAATCTTAATGTGACGACTTTGCTCAACTGTTGTGCTGTTGTAAAACTCTGGCCATGGCATCAATCCAAGGTCAGTCAATTTGCAATTTTCTGGGCACCAAAGCACAGAATTCCTTACGAAAACACACCGATGGAAAGAACAAGAATGGGGTTACAAGACAACAAAAAAGAAAGCAAAGTATGACCTCGCAGGAAAAAATTAAGCAGGTGTTGCAGGAACTTTTTGGATGACCCTCGTAACAGTGAATGGTTTGATGCTATTTCAGGTATCTTGGGTACTTTGAACTGAGGTCACACTTGTAACATTTAAAAGTCCTGTTTGAAACGCAACACTGTTGATGCTCTCAGATACCATGAACGAGCTGCACTGTGGTCGCATTTAAGGACATTTAAACTTGCTGTCTGACGTGTGGAGATTTTCATGACGTCTCAAGTTATTTGGGTATTTTGTAACGAATTCGCACTTGTCACATTTAAATTGTTTGTCTGAGATATGACCAATCTGATGCTGTCTCAGTTCGTCAGGACACATTGCTCTGTAGTTACACCTGTCACATTTAAATTGATTGTCTGAAGAGCAAACGCCTTGATGGTGTTTCAGGTTCCTTGCGTATTTTGACCTGAAGTCACACTTGTCACATTTAAATGTCCCCTCCAAAGAGTGACACAGTTGATGCTGCCTCATGTCCCACAAACGCACTGCACTGAAATCACACTTGTCACATTGAAATGGCCTATCTGCAGAGTGCGTGTTCTGATGGCGTTTAAAGCGACTTGGGCATTTTGTCATGTAGTTGCAACGGTCACATTTAAATTGTTTGTCAGAGTGACAAATTTGATGCTGCCTCAATTTGTATGAAGACTTTGCTCTGAAGTCACACTTATCACATTCAAGTCGACTGTCCGAAGAGTGAATGGTTTGATGTTGTTTCAAGTAGCACTTGTACTTTGTACTGAAGTCACACGTGTCGCATTTGAATGGGCCGTCAGAAGAGTGGCAAATCTGATGCATCATCAGGTTCCTTGGACGTGTTGCACTGAAATCACACTTGTCACACTTGAAGGGTCGCTCAGAAGAATGATGGATTTGGTGTCGACGAAAATTCCTTAAATTCTTTGTTGTGTAACCACAATTCTCACACTTAAATTGAACTTTGGAACTTGGATCTTTTTTCCTCTTTTTCCTCAAGCCAATAACTGATTCTGAAAAGAAGGGACAGCATGATTCATTACACATTGCAGAGCACCCTCGAAAGAATGAAGACAAGAACTTTTGGACTCATTCTCCCATAAAGAGAAAGACTCCGGTAGTGTTCATTTCACGAGATACAGGCATCTGAAATCCACGATACGGCAACATCAGCCGGAATCCACCCCTACGCTTCAGACAATCATGGGTGGCATTTGATGAAGAAAGTGGAAAAACTCCATTGACAGGTGTCTTTGTCATTTACTTCTCTGTGGCAATTGAATTTGATTTGCATTGCTGTGGCCCATTGTGATCTCGTCGTTAGAAGAGTCTGTTCCGAGGCTGGAACCACAACGGGATGGTCCAAAAAATTAGAAATTCTCTTAAAGTGGATTTCAATTTTGGTTTTACAATACGTAATTTGTCAAAACAAAAAAAAAGAACAACACAGCAAAAAGAGCACTAGAGAATGGAAGGGGGAAATTTGGAGGGTTGTTCAATTTGAGATAAATAACTCTTAGGGTTGTTCAATTTGAGATAACTCTTAATCGGCAAGTTTGACGATATTTGACACCTGGTCAGAAGCAGAACTCAACTTCTGACCCAACGGCTCAAGTGACGTGACCCATTTACTAAAAAAATTGGGAGGAAATCGTCAGACTCGTTTGTTAAGAGCGATGTCAAACAAAAAAGAAAATCAACCAGCCGTTTCCATAGAGCCACGAGGTGATAGTTATGCTTTGGCACTTAAAAACGTCCACTCCACAAACATTTCCATCTCTGTCTCTCCGAGTAACAACTTGGGGTTTTCAGATTTTCATTGACGTGACATCTCCCGGTACACGAAAAGAGGGGACACCTCAAGAAAGGATCGAAATTACATTCACGGTGGATTTTGCATAAACGTTCTGGGAAGAACAAAGTTTAGAGATGCATGAAACAACCGACAAAATTGGAAATAATTGAGTGAAGAAGGTGGACCCTACAAAACAACATGAAATTATGGAGAAATCCATTTTGAATGAAGATGAAATTGGTTGGAGAAAAAGAAATAGAACAGAAACCGAAATAGTCCTGACCTGCTGCAGATGTTGCATCTGATTTAAATTGCAGAGGATCGAATTTCGTTTTAAAGAAGCTTTTTTCGTCTTCCATCTGAAAATTTTCATCTTCAACTTCCAGGAAACCATCACAAGCACTCCAGCTGACACCTTCTTGCGATGCACCATTTTCTTCTTCACAGATTCCTGGCTCTACTTTTATATCCTTGTCAGAGACAACATGAGTGACAGGATCACCAAATGAACACTCCTGACCAATTGATGGAAGAAACAAATTTGAAGAGGTGGTCTCTTCTTCGTAAAGTTCTTCTGCTTGGAATTCGACATTCTCCACACATTCTTCTTTCAAAACAGGATCAACAAAGCCCAAGTCACGAGTTTCTTGGACCGTCTTCTCTGACTCTGACAAGACTTTAGCATGAGACATCTCCTTTAGGAATATAACACTTGAAATGGTTATGGGTTTTTAGTGTAGATCTCTGAAATCCAATGATGCATGAGATCTACATTTTCAACATGATTAAAGTTGTCAACCAGACCAAATTCTGGCAACTTTTGACTTCCTCACCTGGATTGTTCCACCTCACATGGAGATTTCATCCACCTGGAATGAGTGGGCACGAGGTTCATAACGAGTGGATGCGATGTTCATAATAAGTGGGTGCGATGTTCACAATGAGTGGGTGCGATGTTCAAAATGAGTGGGTGCGATGTTCATAATGAGTGGGTGCGATGTTCACAATGAGTGGGTGCGATGTTCGAAATGAGTGGGTGCGATGTTCAAAATGAGTGGGTGCGATGTTCATAATGAGTGGGTGCGATGTTCACAATGAGTGGGTGCGATGTTCGAAATGAGTGGGTGCGATGTTCAAAATGAGTGGGTGCGATGTTCATAATGCATGGATGCAATGTTCATAATAAGTGGGTGCAATGTTCACAATGAGTGGGTGCGATGTTCAAAATGAGTGGGTGGGATGTTCAAAATGAGTGGGTGCGATGTTCATAATGAGTGGGTGCGATGTTCACAAGGAGTGGGTGCGATGTTCACAAGGAGTGGGTGCGATGTTCATAAGGAGTGGGTGCGATGTTCATAATGAGTGGGCACGATGCTCATGATGTTCAAATGACCAGTCATAATGAGCTAATGAATCAAAGCGTCAAGTTCCCGCCATTGAATGTCCAACGACACATGGCAACTTTGGACCATGTGCCCTCACATCAGCCCAAAACATGAACATCCGTACAAGAATGAGTTCCACACTTTAGTTTTTAAAGTCATGACGGGTTTCCAAGAATCAAATCCTACCAGGCCAAGTGAACCCGGCAAAACTTGAGCAGTCAAGGCTATCGTTTTATGTGTTTCAAAACGTTTGAGAAAAGCCAAAAAAAATTACAGTAGAGACCACCTGAAACAGAGTTGATTTGGCAATGCAACCGAAGATGATCGATTAAAATCTTGATCCTCAAAATCAATCATTGGATCAAAACGACTGATTTTTTTTATCGATCTGACAAATCTATTGGCAAACCAATATTTTTGTCAGAAACCTGGTGGACTTTCGACTTGTCTATATCATCCTGCACTGGGCAGATCCCTAAACTCCCGATTTTAGTTGTGCTGACATTGTTGGATAACAGCATAATCGTGAGTGCAAGATTCATATGAATTTGAGAGTTGTTTAAAAAGAATGAATAGTCTCAATCGCATTCAGAACGAGGGCACCCAGGGGTGGCGATGAGAATTCTTGAAATCTTTGATACTTGGCTGTCAATGCTCGGAAGAACCAAGCAATGTTGATGTTGGCATGTGCTGAGAACAGTTTAAAATTTTGCACGGTCTCCGTCTGCGGGCAAATTAAGTTTCGGGTCTGCAAATGAAGTTTCAGGTTTTTGACCGAAAAATGGCTCAACAATTATCCAATAGTGACCTGTTTTAAATATTGACTCGTTTCACTTTTTTGTTGAAATAAAAGTGAAACACCTTGAAAAAATGTCTTTCGTTTTTTTTCGAATTTTTCTTCTCTTTCGTCTGAATGTGGAAGTTCGTAAAATAAGGGTGAAACCCTTTTTGAAAAAATGTCTTTCGTCCGAATATGGAAGCTCGTAAAATATAAGTGAAACTGTTTTTGAAAAAATCTCTTTCACCTGAATGTGGAAGCTCGTAAAATAAAAGTGAAACCCTTTTTGAAAAAATCTCTTTCGTCCAAATGTGGAAGCATGAATTCAAATAATGGGCAAAAGATCTCATCAGCAGTGGGAAACACAAAGGTCAGTCAGTATGTTTTGTCAATGAGTGGTGAAAAAAACAAACTAAACACCCTTAAAATGTGCTGCCTTCTGTCGTGTTAAATTAAAAGTGCCAGCATGCCATGAAGGAGGGCTCTCACCTGCTGAATTTGCTTATTTCGACGAGGTTTTGTCCGCAGAAAAAAAATCAATTCTGCCATGTTCCTTCGAACTGTTGGAGAATAAAAAAAGCCACAATTGGAACAATGTGTGGTCTCAGTCAAACGCCCCAGGGTGATTGGGTGAAGATGGTTCAAGGTGTTACATGCACGGGGACGGAATGGGAGACGATGATGTCTATTTGCAAAATAAGTGTTACATGGATTGGCTGAGATGGGATAAAACACCTCTTTTTTGCAAAGTCCTGTGCAGACACCGACTTTCTTCGTCCTTTTTCCATCTTTGAGCAATGATGCAATGTCAACGGACAACCACTGTCTCAAAACTAAAAGTCGCCACCTGATGACTTACGAGTAGGGTTATCCTTGAAAGCCTCTTCTCAGACATTATCCAATCATTTAGAAAACCTTTTAGCATAACCTTTTAGCATAGCCTTTCAGCATAGCAAAACATCTTAGCATAGCCAGTATTTTAATTGGTTCATCTGGAATTTATAATGGTATGGACAATTTGAAATTGGTGAATTTCTTGGAAAAATATTGAAGATGATGGACAACTGAACAGATAAGACCTTGTGAAAACAGTCGACAGTCCATTAAAATCAGTTGCACATTGGTTTAGGTGACACTCCTGATCATGGATGGAATATCAAATCAGTTGTGTGACCAGGATTTTTTGTGCATGTTGCTTTACTTCGGCCTTAGGTACATGTGCCTTTTGCTAATCAACTTTGTTTCAACTTCAGAGGCTTCATAAACCTGACCCACGTTTTGAACCACAACCTCAGAAGTAATCTAATCATCATCATTTCAATCGGCATGTATTCACAAGAGGACGGTCATGTGCGTTCAATGCAAAATATCGTTCATTCACAAATTGTGGAGCAGACTTTGAATGAATCATTCAAAAAGAAGAGAAAAATAGTGGCCGAAGGCCGTGAAGCAGTTTTGTAAGACAATTGGACATTGTTAAATATGGACCTTGAACATGCCACTAGTTGAGCTGCATGGTGTTTAAATAGGACATTTGTACCCACACTTGCACTCTGTCAAAACAAAATGAGCAAATTGATCAAATCGCATGTTGCAGAGCAATAAAATACACAAATAACAGTAAAAAAATAACAGTAAACTTTTAACTTCCAGCAAATGCGCGAAATGTTCAACTGACAAGAATGCGCCACCACTTCAGTGCAAATGTACCAAATAAGAACAAATAGAGCATAGCCATGGTTTTCCATTGGAATGAACTCCCATTAAAAAACAAAACCAGCAAAATTTCTCTTCTCTCAAAACCCCAATTATGTATTTATGTAACCTCATGATACAGACAGGTATATTTCCGACGTGTTTAAAGAAGGCAATTATAGTTCCCATCCATAAAGGGGGATCTCACGAAAGTTGTAAGAACTATCGTCCCATTGCCTTATTGTCAACTCTGAGCAAAATTCTTGAGAAGGTCATTCATTCACGCTTAATAAAATTTTTGGATTCTTGTGGAGTGCTGGACCCTTTTCAATATGGGTTCCGTGAGAAAAGATCAACGTGTGATGCACTTTTGCAAATCAGCAGACAAGAAAATTTTCACAATGGCAATCTTCATGGATTTTCCATGGATCACTCAATTCTTCTAAAAAAATGCCACCAGTATGGTATCAGAGGACATTCCCTGGGCCTTTTAAAGTCTTATTTGACCAATAGATTACAAGTGGTTAGAAATGGCAATAGTTTTTCAGATGAACGATCACCTACGTGCAGAACTCCCCATCTGAATGGCGAAAGATTTGATAGCATTTCAAGTTCCCCATGCATCCGCACTGTCTTCACACTTTTCACATCTCAACAGGTTTCAATGCAAAAGTGATGATTGCAAGGTTTCGGCTCAGTAAGCATCGCACATTTTTCGAAAAATATTTTCAACATTTTTCGCTTTAAGTCCACATTTGTGTTTTCAGATCTTCATCAAGTTACATCCCAATAGAATTAGTAAGTTGGAACACAGGTCGCACCTGACACTTATGAGAGGGAATGACTTGAGGTGATCGAAACTACGTTTTCATGATGCCTAATAACAACATCTCAGAACACTGGATGGATTTGCATGCTTGGAAGACATTCTGGAAGACAGAATTCCAGGACAGATATGGAGCAAAGTCGATATTAATTGAAGATTAGAAGGCAGACGAACAAAATGACGGCAAAGAGAAGCAAAGAAATTAATTCTTTGTGACACTGTTGGAGAAAAAGAAATAGAATGTTAACCAAAACCGGTCTGACCTGCTGCATCTGATTGATCTGAGTGAAGAGTGAATGGTTTGATGCTGTTTCAGGTATATTGGGTACTTTGAACTGAAGTCACACTTGTAACATTTAAATGTCCTGTTTGAAGCGAAACACTGTTGATGCTATCAGGCACCATGAACGAGCTGCACTGTAGTCGCATTTGAGGACATTTAAACTCACTGTCCAAAGAGTGACGATTTTCATGACGTCTCAAACTAGCTGGGTATTTTGTGACGAAGTCGCACTTGTCACATTTAAATTGTTTGTCTGAGATATGATCATTTTGATGCTGTCTCAGTTCGTCAAGACACATTGCTCTGTAGTTACACCTGTCACATTTGAATTGATTGTCCGAAGGAGCAGAGCAAAAGCCTTGATGGTGTTTTAGGCTCCTGGCGTATTTTGACCTGAAGGCACACTTATCACATTTAAATGTCCCCTCCGTATGGTGACACATTTGATGCTGCCTCATATCCAACGAACTCACTGCTCTAAAATCACACTTGTCACATTGAAATGGCCTATCTGTAGAGTGACGGCGTTGATGGAATTTTAAGCTACTTTGGTATTTTGTAATGTAGTTGCACCTATCACATTTAAATTGTTTGTCTGAGTGACAAATTTGATGCTGCCTGAATTTGTATGAAGACTTTGCTCTGTAGTCACACTTGTCACATTTAAGTCGACTGTCCGAAGAGTGAATGGCTTGATGCTTTTTCAAGTAGCATTTGTTCGTTGTACTGAAGTCACACCTGTCGCATTTGAATGGGCCGTCTGAAGAGTGGCAAAACTGATGCTTCATCAGGTTCCATGGATGCGTTGCATTGAAATCACACTTGTCACACTTGAAGGGTCGCTCAGAAGCATGACGGACTTGGTGTAGACGAAAATTCCTGAAATTCTTTGTTGTGTAACCACACTTCCCACACTTCAATTGAACTTTTGAACTTGGATCTTTTTTCCTCTTTTTCCTCAAACGAATAAGTGATTCTGAAAAGAAGGGACAGCATGGTTCATCAGATATTGCAAGAAACCCTCGAAAGATGAACACACGAACTTTTGGATTCATTCTCCCATAAAGAGAAAGGCTCCGGTGATGTTCATTTCAGGCGACACGGGCATACAAAATCCATGATATGGCAACATGAACCGGAATCCATCCCTACGCTTCAGGGGTGGCATTTGATGAAAAAATGGAAAAACGCCAGCATAAAACAGTCATTGCACTTTTTCATACCAAATTTGCATTTTCAGTTCCATCAACGGCAGCAGGAAATTCGGCATGAAATCACCATTGACAGGTAAGTTTGTCATTTTCTTCTCTATGGCAGTAGACTTTAATATGCGTTGCTGTGGCCCGTTGTGATCTCATCCTCAGAACAGTCTATTCCGAGGCTGGAACTACAATTCCAGACAAAGTTAGAAATCAAGGTTCAAAAAGTTACAAATTCTGCTACAGTTGAATTCATTTTTGGTTTTAGAACGCGTAATTTGTCAAAACAAAAAAGAACAACACACAGCAAAAGAGTGATGTCAAACAAATAAGAAAATCAAGCAGCCGTTTCCCCAAAGCCAAGAGGAGGTAGTTTTGCTTTGGTGCCAAAAACGTCCACTCCACAAACATTTCCATCTCTGTCTCTTCCGAGTAACAACTTGGGGTTTCCGGATTTTCATTGGCATGATATCTTCCGGTACACAAAAACAGGGGACATCTAAAAAAAAGGATCGAAATTGCATTCACAGGGGATTATGCATCAATGTTTTTGGAGGAATAAAACTTTAAGATACATGACGCATCCGACAAAATTGGAAATATTTCAGTGAAGAAGGTGGACCCTACAAAACACCATGAAATTATGGAGAAATCCATTTTGAATGAAGATGAAATTGGTTGGAGAAAAAGAAATAGAACAGAAACCGAAATAGTCCTGACCTGCTGCAGATGTTGCATCTGATTTAAATAGCAGAGGATCGAATTTCGTTTCAGAAAAGCTTTTTTCGTCTTCCATCTGAAAATTTTCATCTTCAACTTCCAGGAAACCATCACAAACATTCCAACTGACACCTTTTTGCGATGCACCATTTTCTCCTTCACAGATTCCTGGCTCTACTTTTATATCCTGGTCACAGACAACATGAGTGACGGGATCACCAAATGAACACTCCTGACCAATTGATGGAAGAAACAAATTTGAAAAGGTGGTCTCTTCTTCGTTGAGTTCTTCCGCTTGGAATTCGATATCCTCCACACATTCTTCTTTCAAAACAGGATCAACAAAGCACACGTCACTGATTTCGTGGACTGTCTTGTCTGACTCTGACAAGGCTTTAGCATTTGACATCTCCTTTAGGAATATAACACTTGAAATAGTTATGGGTTTTAGTGCAGATGTCTGAAATCCAATGGTACGAGAGATTTACATTTTACAACATTATGTAAAGTTGTCAACCGTGCCAAATTCTGGCAACTTTTTGACTTCCTTACCTGGATTGTTCCATCGGTCGCGATGTTTAATCCGATCTCTAATTGTCTGCAAATAGCGTGACCATTCGCAATGAGCAAATGATTCAAAGCATCAAGTTCCCGCTACTGAAAATCCAAAGACACGTGGCAACTTTGTGCCATGTGACCTCACATGAGCTCAAAAACCATCCGTACAAGAATTAGTTCCACACTTTATTTTTTATGATGACGTGACCAATCTTTCTGAGCAAATGATTCAAAACATCAAGTTCCGGCCAATGAAAATCCAAAGACACGTGGCAACTTTGTGCCAGACCTCACATCAGCTCAAAAAACATCCGTACAAGAATTAGTTCCACACTTAAGTTTTCATGATGGGTTTCCAAGCATCAGTTCCTGCCGGGCCAAGTGAACCCTGCGAAACTCAAGCCGGTCAATACTGTCGTTTGATTGTTTCAGAAAGTTTAAGGAAAGTTAGAAAAATTTCAAGTTGTGGCTATCTGAGACAGTTGATTTTGCAACTGAAACTGAACGATGGAAATCTCGATCCTCAAAATCAATCATTGGATCAAAACTGAAAGTCGCCGCCGGGGTGACAAAGGGTAATCCTGGAAAGCCCCTTTGGAGTTTCCCAATCATTTGAAAAAAACGCTGCAAACAGAGGAAACTGACTTTCACGAACAACTTTTTACATCGCCAGTATTATGGTTGCTAAATTTACAACGGCATGGACAATTTTAAATTTGTGAATCTCTTGAAAAAATACTGATGGGGATAGACAATGTGATGGGGATAGACAATGTGATGTGTTATAAATAATAATAAGACAAAAGCAATATTCTTTCACTCACAACGCAATGAAGTTGGTGCAATATTTCCAATATCTTGTAACTGGCACGGAGTAAATATTGAAATTGAAATTGAGGAGACTGTTTCTATTCGTGGCATTTCTTTTGATAGACATTTGTCTTGGAATTCCCAAGTGGATCATGTAATTCGATATATGAGTTACATGCTTGCCACTATGCATAGGACAAAATACTTGTTGACACGAAAACCAAAGTGTTAATATATGAGGCACTGCTTGAGTCAAAGCTGACCTATGCTTTGATATCTTGGTCAACTTTATCAAAATATAATTTAAGAAGAATATTCCTTATGCAAAAAAAGTTAGTGAGAGCAATTCTTTTTGAACACAGTCTTACCCACTCTGAACCACTTTTCAAGAGGTTGGAAACTTTGAATGTTTATGGACTGATTGTTTATAACTTGGCAATATGGGGATATAAGTCCTGAAAGATGGACAGGGCTTGCTCGACTGCTGTACCTTGGATACTGTCAGGAAGAGACACGAGAACCAGATACTTGAACAAACCTCTGTTGCCTAAAGTAACAAACAATTATGGTCAGAGATCAGTCAGTTTCAATGTTATAAAAGTATGGCATGCACTGCCATCTCATCTTACCCTATTGAGTAATTTTACACCCTTCAAAGTTCAGTTGAAAGAATATTTACTAATTTCAACCTTTGATGATATGCTCCAAAAATATGACATTTTCTAGGAGCAGTTTTGCCACTATAGGCAGAAACTTCCCTCCCAACTACTGTATTTTTTAAATAACTGTCCTCAGGTCTACCAACTATGTTGCCTGCCGCACCTGTTGGATAATTTTGTGCAGTAGCTTCAAAGACGGTTCTGCTTGTACCACTGGGTCTTGCCCGTGTTCAAGCGGGGTCTTTTCAGTTTGTCTGCCACATCTGCTCCTTTTCGGTGTTTAAGCCATGTTTTCTGTTTGTATTAGTTAAGCTTTGCTTTGAAGGAAGTTGAATTGTTGTTTATATATATTTCCCTTGATTGGTCCAATAAACAGATAATGGCCTATGATGACAGCAATGCTGCATTGTAGCACATGAACGCTACACTCTGAGGCCTATTAAAAAAAAAAGACAACTGAACATACAAGACCTTGTAAGAACAGTGGACAGTCCATTAAATTCAGCTACACATTAATTTTAACACTCTTGTCAAATGAGCCTTGTGAATAGTTTTTGTATTTTGTGCTTTACTTCAGCCTCGGGGACATTTATGCCATTTGCTATTCAATTTTATTTCTACTTCATATCATAAAACCTTACCCATGTTTTGAACCACAACCTCAGAAGTAATAGTCTTCAATTTCAATCGGCCTGTGTTCACAAGATGTGCGTGCATTCATGGCAAAATATGGTGTTGTCAACAAATTGTACAGAGGTTTTGAGTGATTCAACCAGAAAGGAAAGAAAATATGGTGGTAAAGGCCTAAAACGCTTTAAGACAAGTTGGACAGTGTCAAAAATAGACTTTGAACACACCACTGGTAAAGCCACATGATGTTCATGTTGGACATTTGTACTCTTTCACTCTTTGAAAACAAATTGAGTTCGTTCCACGTTGCAGAGCAATAAAATACATAAATAACATCAATGTAAAGCAAATGCAAGAAATGCTCAACTGACAAGAATGTGCCATCACTTAGTGCAAATATTCAATAACTTAGCAAAAGATAATTGCACTTTTCACAGATCAAGTAACAAACATGAGCATGGCCATGACTTTCCATTGGAATGAACTCACAAGATCAATTCCTCCATCATTCTGCCTCAAATTATCAGAAATTGGATTTTGACATTCGCTGCCGCAATTAGCAAAAATACCAATTGTGCATGCCCAAACAATCTTAACCATGCTTGGCGAGAAAAACAGACTTCACTTGGTCGTACTTGACCATGAGTCACTAAAAGTGTTTTCTCTAAATTTTCTGATTTTCAGCACAATTCTGGTTGAGTACTTCCAAACGTTTGAAGCAATTTGAAAAGGCAATTGGCATTGTTTGAAGATGAACAAAACTTCACATCATCATGACGCCAAAAAGGACTCTTGCAAAGCTCACATTTTTAGCAGCGTAAAATCTATAGGCCAAAATAGACACATGCAAGTGAATTGATTTTTGTGGTGTGATATGTTGGCCAAAATCCGAAAAAATACCAAAAAATGGATGACTTTTCGTTGTTTCCGGGTTTCTCAATCGGTTTGATGTTGTTTTCTTCAAAGATGTGTGGATTGTTGATTCACACGTGTCAACCGGTTTT
Source organism: Sinentomon sp. SZTP_YWyxl (assembly GCA_030068105.1). Classification (NCBI taxonomy): domain Eukaryota; kingdom Metazoa; phylum Arthropoda; class Protura; order Sinentomata; family Sinentomidae; genus Sinentomon; species Sinentomon sp. SZTP_YWyxl. The sequence continues at coordinate 38,276 of JASGXE010012297.1, forward strand.
TTTTTTTTGAAGATTGAAGATTTAGAAAACTGAAGATTAACGACGAGAAATCTCTATCTGGCTGGCTCGACTATTGAATTATGTGTTAAATTTAAAAAAAATGCGCAGGTACCTACCTACATCACATTTCTGAACCAATTCTGCCATGTCCAATGGCATTGCTGAGGACATCACAATGCATTAAATACAACAACCATCTGGCAGAATATGAAAAGAAAATGCTTCTCATTTAACAATCACTTGTCTCCTATGTTCACCAGGCTGGATACAGCCTACCTGCCACAAGTCAGGATGCCAATTGTAAACACCTATCACTTGAAGTCACTATGATCATGTAACTACAGTCACACATTAATGAAGTCACTTCTCACATAGCAAGTTGCTGTAGTCACTTCAAGAACCTGCTGTAGTCAGGCAGACAAAAAATCACTACAACTCACTACATTTTGATGAAGTGACTTCATTCAAAAGTGACTTCAGAGCTCAGGTGTAAATGAGGTATTAGTCTTGTTCAGAACGATGGAACCGAGAGAAGTCTACTACTTGATCAAAACTGCATCACAAATGAAAAATTCTGAATAGCGTTTTATTAGGATATGGTGATTTTTATTTAAAGAAAGGAAAGAACTTCAAAGTAACTGAGAAGAACACTATCGTTAAGTTGGAAATGATAACCGTCTGTCAATTTCCACGATAATTGCAACGTGGTCGGCTGAAATTTTTCCCAATAGTCTTCAACTTTGAATATATCAAGTTCATTTGCAAACTTTTGAAGTTCACTCGCAATTCAAGTTCATTTGCAAACTTTTGAAGTTCACTTTCAATTCAAGTTCATTTGCAGAACTTACGATGCCTCGCAGGGCTTGCTTCTTCTTCACATCATATTAAGAAAAAGTAAATGTCGAGAATCAAAAAAGTAATGGACAAGAAGATGGATACCCTGTGAGGCATCTTTTGGTCTGGAAATGAACTTTTATTGAATTTCGGGCAGGAAACTTCCGATTTAAATCAATTTATTCCTTCACAGACAACCCCAAAAAATACACTACTGTGTCGAACAGTGACTCGGTGAGCAAAATACCTGTTATGAATCAAATCCCAAACAGGATGATTGATGGACAAATCCCAATTGAAGGATGTTCCAAGTGGGCAGAGCTGCAAAACATTATTGCACCTTACTTTACATAAATGATTGTCTGGTTTTTTAATGGCTGCATCGTAAAAAAAGATGATGCTGTGATTTCAGTGATTTCACCAAAAACACAATTTCATTTCCAAAAAACAAAATCAAAACCTGAAATGGTGTGAAAAATCAAAACAAAAGTGGTGCCAAATAAGATCAAAACATGTAGAATGGTGACAGCACCATAATTCCTGCCAATTCTCGTCTGAAGTCAGATCACACATCGTCAGGCAGCTGACTCCAAAAGTATTCTAGGAAAAAACTTTAACCCTGCTGGTAGGCCTCATCCGATGTCCGGGGAGGTGAAAATATTCTTTCACAAGACAAAAGTGGTTGGGTTTGTTCGTGAAGCAGGAAAATGTCTCATCATCAGCGGAAGATAAACGGAATTTGATGAATCACATTAAGATGATCTGTCTGCGATGTGACGGTTTTGATGACGCTTCAGGGCATTTAGGGTCTTTGCACTGTAGTCACACTTTTCACATTTAAATGGTCTGTCTGATGAGTGACACATTTGATGACGCTTCAAGGCATTTCGGTACTTTGCACTGTAGTCACACTTTTCACATTTAAATGACCTGTCTGATGAGTGACGGATTTGATGACGTTTCAAGTTCCTTGGGGACTTTGAACTGAAGTCACATTTTTCGCACTTAATAGGCCTGTCTGAAATGTGAAAATTTTGATGCTGTCTGATGTACTTTTTGCACGATGCTCTGTATTCACATTTGTCACATTTGAATGACCTGAATGAAGAGTGAATGTTTTGATGCTGTTTTAAGTTCTCTTGGTACTTTGTACAGAAATCACACTTGTCACATTTAAATTGCTTCGCTGAAGAGTGACAAATTTGATGCTTCCTGATGTCACGCAGAAGTGCTCCATTGTAATGACACTTTTCACATTTATATGGCCTGTCCGAAGAATGACGGGTTTGATGATGCTTCAGTACTTTTTGGTTCTTTGTACTGAAGTCACACTTGTCACATTTAAACGGCCTGTCAGCAGAGTGAATAGTTCGATGCTGTTTCAAGCTGCTTGGGTAATTTGTACTGAAATCACATTTGTCACAATGAAGTATTTTATTTGAACATTGACTGGTATGACGTTGCGATGATTGTGACAAGCCGAAGTCACAGTTGCCGCATTTTTGGAATCGCTCTGTAGAACGGCTGACTTGGTGACTGTGGAAGTTGCTTGAATTCTCTGTTGGGCAGCCACGTTCCTCGCAATTGGACGTTCCAACAGCATGAGAACGGTGCAGTCTTCTCCTCAATGTTGGAGATTCTGAAAAGAAAAAATCAACATTGTTTATCAGATCTTGGTGGTCCCTTGAAAGAAAAAAAGTGAGCCATATTTCTTTCTCCCACTTATTTTTTGAAGGAAAAAGCCAGCGGAGGTACTGCTGATCATAGGTATCAAGCAATTTTGAACACAGGTCAACTCGCCTCTTTGGTGGCAGTTTTGTTGTTTGCCGACGGCTATAATTTTAATTCTATCCGATTCTTTGAACAAACCACCTCACTTTCACACAGCGTAAAAGTTTGCCTCGCAAACTGCAAATTTTTGACATACTTGTCCTGGCCAAGCTGATATTATGAAGTAGTTGTAGCTGAGCCATCTACAACTACTTCATAATATCTGACGATGTCTGAATGACTCGGATTCGACAAAGTCCACCGCTGCGTTGCTGAAACTCATGGTGATATTGAATTAAACAAGAAAAAACATCAACGAAATTCAGTTGTTCTTTTTGCATTACATTTGCAAGGTTTTTGGCTAAATGCGACGAAGAGAGAAATTATGCTGCAGTCGATGATCTAGGTTTTGTAAACTGCGTGACTGCAAAATGAAAAGAGATTGTAGGATCAAGTTTTAAAGAAACCACGGCCTCGTTTCTGCCTTATTCTCTCGCACCGCTTCAGTTACAACATGAGATGGGAAGACTGTTGTGGTGCCGATGATGCATGTTTGAAATTCATGGGGCCTCATCAACCACAAACGTCAGGCATCGTGGTGGGTGTTTTGGTTTTTGAATTCTGGTTACTTTTTGTTGTTTCTACCTTTTGCATGGTGCAGAAGTACATATCTTTTTTAAACAAAATGGGCAACGTCTTCCAAGAAAAAGCCCACAAACACCAAAAAAGTACACAAGTAGCTCACTTTCTATCAAATTCTACATGTAATTCACCAACAGGACGATATTCATCCTTTGGCACTAAAAGTTACACAGAAAAACATTTTGAAGACTGTTTTGCTTGTAGTTCACATTCTGGTCTTTTATTCGGGTGAAATCCTCACAGCTGCAAAAAGCTCAGATCTTGACCCATCCCAGCATGACGAAAGAAGAGGAAATGCCTTGAGATATGATAGAAGCAAATAGTGCGACAAAAAAACCCACAGTAAGAGCCTCTCAGAACACTGGATGAAGTTGCAAGCATCGGCGGTTTTGCATTCAAATTTCAAGATTGACATGGAACCTGTACAAAATTTGAAATAATTGCATCCAGAAGGTAAAAGGCATAAGTGCAGAGAAATGCATTGAAAATGAAATAATTGGAAAGGATAAAATGAATCTGTAGCTTGAACTGCACTGACCTGCTGCAGCTGTTTCATCTGCATCAGGTAGCAAAGGATCAGTTTTCGTTTCGAAGGTTTTGTCATCTTCCACATTCGGAAAACTTCCAACTTCAACCTCAAGGAAAGCGTCAGGATCATTCCAATGCGTCAAGGCAGATTCAGTCTCTATCTTGGTGTGATCAGTTCAGCTTCAAGAGCACTTCACATTCACAGCTCAGGATCATGACCTGGTCATGAACTGACATCACGAACATCTCTGGATCAATAAAGTCTCCCTGGTCAGAACTGACATCACAAACAGGATCGTCAAATAAGCTCTTTTCGTCGACAGATGGAAGCAGGACATTTGAAAATTTGGTTTCCTCTTCGTTGAGCTCTTCTGTTTTAATTTCGATATGCATCGCACATTCCTCTTTCAGAACAGGATCAATTGAAAACAAATCGGTGAGTTTTGAAACTGTCTCGTCTGGCTCTGACGTGGTTTTGGTATCTGACATCTCCATTTGGAATGAACTCACTGAGATCAGTTTTGGGAATTCAGTGTTGATCAATGGAATCGTATGGTAGACAACATTTTACTCTTTAAAAGTTTAGAGAAAAACGACAACGATCATCAAGCTACAAGTGTTGCAGAGAGTAAGCAACTATGAGCATATGATAAGTACTCTGGTGTGTTTCTATTGTGCAAATCTGATCATCCGCGAACAATTCATATCGGGCAGATATTTAACAAACATTTTCTTGGATTGTTTGCGGTTAGCATTCATTGACTTCCAAGAACTTTAACTCAAGGCTGCCTCCTATTATCAGTATCTCAACGCTTGCATCGAAAAGAAACCAGAGAAGGAAAATATGAGTGCTTGGTTTCACATTTCCGCTGAGGGTTATTTCTTTGTTGGTGGCCTCACAGCCACCAACAAAGAAGCCAATTGCTGCCTTCTCCATTTTTTTTTCCATTTGGAGGGTGAGGAGTTGCAGATACTTATCGGGGCCTTTTTGATGATGTTTCAAGATTTTATACTTTTGCCAAAATTCTGACCAAAAATTAACAGATAGGCATTTGTTTCCTCAAGATTGATTGGTCAAATGGTTTGGGATACAATAATTATGGTAGGGGATACGAACTAAAAATTGCTGCCAAACAAATTTCTAAAAAGGGGTTTTGAAATCCAATGGCAAACAAAATTATCCCTCCTGCATGCAATGATAAAAATGTGTATTTAAAGCTGAGAACATCACTGAATTTTGGTTTGCGTTGGCAAATTGAAGAAGTTGGGATTGCGGTTGGCTGCACAGTTTTTGAAAACATCTGTCCAGAAAAAACATGGAGATACAAATCAGTTGCAAAAACAATCAACTTTTTGCAAGTCAGAAAGTCAATGAACAAATAAGTGACGAATTGAAGTAAGAAAGAGGGGTAAGTAAGAGGAAAAAGAGGGTAACTGCTCTTGTCAACATTGGGAAATTTCCCAGAAAGCAGTTTAAGTGCGAAGAACTGCGCCTAGAAGTAAGGGAAGCTCAGACTCGCTGCTATGCATAATCGCGAATTATCTTAGAGTTTAATGGTCAGGTCCAGGAATCCTTGAAGCAGTTGATTTGTAAGTTGATTTGACGATGGAAATGTCGATCCTCAAAATCGATCATTGGATCGATACTGTTGATTCTGTTAAATTTTTTCAGATTCTGCAGAATCCGGGCCTTTTTGCCATTCTGTGCTCTATTGTTCGAGGATGACGCTTTCCAACACAATTTCATTTTGTCAGCCTGAGAGGCAATCACAGCTCCCCAGCTAGCAAACAAATGGCAACCAAGAGAAGGTATCCAAACTCATCCACAGCAGCAAGAACTTGTGCTCATCTGTTGTCAGGAAGGCATTGCACTTGTCCATACCACAAGTACTTATCCAAGTACTTTTCCGGGTGAGTCACCTCGAATGTTGGTTTTTTCGATGGCGGTTTCCGCGAAAACGGTTGCACCTACATTTGTGGTGCAATGGAGGTTTTGGAGCCTCGTTCTTTGCACTTCGTTTGGTTCCATTGGGTTCTCCCAAATTGACACCCGGGACACCCCTACACCCTTTTTGGTCAAGGGTAGTTAGGGTTGTTTTCTATGCTGCGCATTATCTCCGGAACGGTGCTTCGGAGGTCCATGGTTTAAATTAAAAGTTGTTAATTTTCTTGTTCTGAAGGCACCAGAAGTGATCCGACTCAAATCCATTCCTTGGCTTCCGTTTTTGGGGTGGGTTTCTGCAGTAAGGGGTAGAGAGGGAGGGGCGTTTTTTCAGCAGGCATGCATCTTCTTATCTCGGATGATGGGGCCTGAGACCTCAGTCTTCTTGCGATTCCGTGAAACCACATTTGGGGGTGTCTGATGGGGTGCAAAGGTTGGTTATGGAGATATTTCCGTTTTCGCGGAAATTGCGATCGAAAAAAACCAACATTCGAGGTGACTCACCCTGTATAAGAAAGGTATCCATAATCCTTCATGCCCAGAGTACTTTTCTCAACCATGCCCAGAAAGGTATCCATACTCTTCCATACCCCAAAGAAAGTTCAGAATGGTATCCATACTCGTCCATGCCGTGAGTACTTGTTCTCATCCATTCATAACCGTGAATTATCTTAGAGTTTTATGGTCAGGACCAGTGAGCACAAAGAAACTCCAAAGGGAAAGTTTAAGACCAAGAGTGTGTTGTAATTCAAAAAGTTTAAGTGCTTCAAACCTTGAAGCAGTTGAACTGAAAGTTGATTTGACGATGGAAATGTCGATCCTCAAAATCAATCCTTGGATCGAAACAGTTAATTCTGTTAAATTTTTTCAGACTCTGCAGAATCCGGTGGCCTTTTTGCCATTCTGTGCTCTATTGTTCGAGGATGATGCTTTCCAACACAATTTCATTTTGTCAGCCTGAGAGGCAATCACAGTTCCCCTGATGGCAAACAAATGGCAACCAAGAGAAGGTATCCAAACTCATCCATACCAGCAAGAACTTGTGCTCATCTGTTGTCAGGAAGGTATTGCTCTTGTCCATACCACAAGTACTTCTTTACAAAAGGTATCCATAATCTTCCGTGCCAAGAGTACTTTTCTCAACCATGCCCAGAAAGGTATCCATACTCATCCATACCCCAAAGAAAGTTCAGTGTGGTGTCCATACTTGTCCATACCGCGAGTACTTATTCTCGTTCATTCTCTGAAAAGCGTTGACTTGGAGCAATCCCAAATGTGGAAAACCACCTCCCTAAACAAAAAAGATGTTTTATCTGGCATTGGTGCGGATGCGATCATCACGGGAATAAGCATAATCACAAATAAATGATTGGCTGCAAATACTTGTTCTGGAAAATCTAAATGATGTTTTATCCGGCGTAAATGTTTTTGCTGGAAAGAAAAAAACAGCAAAGTTGACAGGAAAGAGTATTGTGTTGGATATAATTCTACGACCTCAAAACACTCTTCGCGATAAATGTTGAGAATTTTGTCAAATACAGCTCATTCCATTTGATGATATAAACTGAGAATGATTCTCACTTTTCCATCATTCATCTCATTGGAGTTATGTTTGTCCAACGAAACGCCTGGAGCTGACTTTGAGTTCTAGAGACCTTTACTGTTAAAAATGGCGTCCAGAGACCTTAAATGTGAAAGTGGCGTCTACTTATGCGAGTCCCTTGACAAAGTTGTTCTTTGCTGCAATTTTATTTGGAGGATTTCGGGACAATTCATTGAACCCCGTTT
>JASGXE010012298.1:0-13420 GCA_030068105.1 Sinentomon sp. SZTP_YWyxl
AAGGATTCCCGAAAAGAAATGCTTTAAGTGGTTCCAATTAAATTTTGAGAAATCAGTGAAAGATGAGATCTTGTATCTTGGTTGTCTAGTGGTGGAATCAAGAGCATTCTGGCAGAACCGAACAATAACAGCCTCATGGTCAGATAGGCCATGGACAACCGACACCTCGGGCAATGGGGTTTCAAAATTAGTGAGCACAATATCCAAAATATTAGCAGAATCGTGAGTTATACGGGTGGGAACCTTAACATGCTGTTTTAGTGAAAAGGTGCTGATGATGTCCTGAACTAATCTATCATTAGCTGTTGTGACAGAAAGGTTGTCACAAGTTTTAAAAAGTGAGGGGCGATTAAAGTCTCCAGCAACTATTATTTTCTCACCCTTTGATGTATGGGCGGCAATGGAATCGTAAATGATCCCAGACACATTGTCAAAATCGGAAATCGGGGGTAAATACACACATGCCAAATTGACTGGCCCAATTTCAGGAATAACTAAAGAGCACCAAATAGCTTCCAACATGCAATTGACGGACACATCCCATTGTGATCTAGTGCAACATAGTCTGTCATGTGTTGCAACTAGAACCCCGCCTCCTCGTCTATTCACTCTATCTCGGCGAAAGATGGTGAAACCAGAAAGGTCTAACTCACTGTCTGGGATGCTGTCAACCAGCCAAGTTTCAGTTAATGGCTGGTTGTTGTGCATTAATGTATGTAATAAAAAGTAAGGGGCCCAATATACTTCCTTGAGGAACTCCATAGAAGTTACCGGCAAAGATTCAGACAAATGGCTGCCTACTCTAACTGCCTGACCTCTATTATGAAGATAGTCCTGAACCCAGAAAATGGTCAGGGCATCCAGTTTCAGTTCTGTTAGCTTTGAAATCAATTTAGCATGGTCAAAAGTGTCAAAAGCCTTAGCCAAGTCAATTGTAATAGCATCTAATTGCAAGCCTGCATCCAAAGTATCAGAAACCTCCTGCACAAACTTACTGAGCTGAGTTATGCAGGCGTAATTACTCTGGAAACCATGTTGTGCTGGGGAGAACAGGTCCAATTTTTCAACATACTGTCGTATATGGCATGCCACAATAAATTCAAGAATTTTCGAACAAGTTCCCAACAGGCTGATTGGACGGTAATTGCACGGATCTGATTTACAGCATTTTTTAAAAATGGGTACAATGGTGGATTTTTTCCATTCGGATGGGACAGTTCGCTGCTGCAAACTGGCGTTAAATATCAAAAACAAATATTTACTAAAGACATTGGGTAACAATTTAAGAAATCTTGCAACAGCTCTATCTGCTCCTTCGGAGATATTTGCACGCATGCGAATAATACGATTTATTATGACCGTTTCATTAAATGCAATCGGTTCATACAACATTTCTTCAGGGTCTGCAGAGTTAGGGTCATTGCCCTGCAAATTATTCGTAGGCCTAAATACCTTTGAAAAGGATTCATTCAAAAGGTTGGCCTTACCCATGCTATCCATTATGAAAGTGTCTGAATCATACCCCTTAACTACTAGAGTGGGCACGTCAGAGAATTGACGTCTGACGCCTTTGCTGTGCTGCCAAAATTTCTTGAGTCGCATGCCAAGAAATTTATTAAAACGCCTTCGATAATTCTCCAGGGTAGTATGCTTTTGTCGTAGGTAATTTTTTGACAGCGTGCTTTTATAAGCAAGCGAAAATCTTGGGGAACATTTCCTCATGCGAAAGGCCTTCCGCAGTTTCCTTTTTGCAGCTAACAACAAGCTTTTTTGGGACATAAACATCAACCGCCTGCTGCACAATTTTGGAGAAACCCTTCCAAATACAGTCAACATTGGAATTGCGGTTGACAAAATTGCTGAAGCCCTCGAATTCTCGCTTCAGGAAAAGCTCCAATTCCGAGTGTTTGTTTTTTATAAAGCAAGACTTCTCTGCTAATTACTGGAGCCTTGGATTTTGTGAAATCCAATTCAATAAAAGCAAAATGATAGATGACTTGAGCGTGTGAATAAACTCGTTCAGACCAGCATTTTTTAAATGTCGGCAAGTACGAATAATCCGAACTGAAAACACATTTAGTTGCACACTTTTCACAATGTTTAAGCACTGGAAATGTAATGTAATGCACTGTAAACGCACTTGGCTACAATAGCAAACAAAACATACTATGGTGACAATGCGAAAGAGACAGCCTGGCAAAATTACCGTCCAAGATTGAAAAAGATGTCGATGATGGAAAAACTGCAAGAACCAGCTTCACAATCTCCGATTTTCGCCCCACTCTCTGTTTTGCGAAAGCTCGCCGTCACACAAATTTTCAAATACTTTTATACTTTAGCCGTAAAGGAATGTCCTCGAAGCCCACGATCTAATTTTTCAGCAGCTTTGCGACAGACAAGACCTTCTCTTCTATCAAAGCCAAGAACTTGGCCACAACACACGACTCCTTTCCATCGCAGGATTTTTTAAGTTATGACCAGACCGTACACGCGTTTACCTGTACAATTTTGAAAATTTTGCGTCAACCGGGATTTGAATCCGGTACCTATAAGTTGGCAAACGAACGCTCTGTAATTGTCTTGTGATTCCATGCACAAAGCAAATTAAACTAATAAAGTGTACAATGGTAGCTGCACTGATGTTCATCATACGAATAAGCTCAAATAACACAAAAAGATGCCTTTGAACTAATTTGCTTTGACTCTCTGGATGAGAAAGGCGTCTGTTTGGGCGCTCATTAGCTCATTTCTTTCGAATACGGCGTCTGCGTGATGACATTGAAATTTGGTTTGACAGCATGCCGTCTGAATGTGTAACGGTCAGAGTTGCGCTATTTGTTGCGCTGCTTGAAGAGTGTGGATACTGTTTGATTTGCCAGTGGTTTAACATTTTGTTTTCACACAACATTCAAAAGAAAAGAACGTGAATACTGTGCCGTTCAACTACCTGAGCGACCATTCTGATTCATCTGCAACACAAAGCAGCAGTCCATGAGAAAATGTCATCTCGTTGTGTGATTCGCGCAGAACCAATGTCAGCTGGCCACCCACATCCACGCTCACATCCAAGTTCCTGCAATGATTTTGTGTCTCCTTTTTGCATGAAAATTCAAACAGCAAATCCCTTGCGCAAACCCCTTTCGTTGAAAATGAACTGCAAGACCTTCTAAATGTACTGAGTCGGGGGGAAACGCGTGCCGTAGCTATTTTTGTGCAGTCGACAAAGTAGCAGACACTGCACTTTTGCTTCAGATTACGGTCCATATCAAGGTGGTTTATACAATACGTGTCCTTGATTCACATAGCGCGCCAACGGGGCCAGACGTGATTCAAACAAGCCAGGCGTGATTGAAACAAGCCAAGTTTTTCGAAAGAAAAAAAAACGCAACAACATTTACTTACGACAGCTTTAGCATCAAAGAAGAGGTCATTGAAAGTTTTAAGCTCAAATATTCGGAGCGTAAAATAAACTCCGTGAATTGTCAACGTTATTTGACCTTTTCTCGCCATGTGTTTTGGCTGAAGTTGATTCTTGGTTGAAGCTGGAAATTGGAAATTCTGACATTTTCCTGCTGGGCATGATGTTTTCCGAATCCGAAGCGATCGTGTGAGCACCGATTTTTCTGTGTGTAAGTATGTCGGTGGGGACCTGGCAGTTTCTCATCATCTCAATTAGTGTAGGTTTTACACACCCGATATTTGAGTTTCTCATGTGTGGAACAACGGATTCCGATGGGTTTATTTTGGCATACTTTGTTGTTGTTGTTTACAGGCCTCATGATGTTAGAGTTGAACTATTTCATGCCCTTGATGACCGTTTGAATTGAAACTTACATCTCCAAAAACTTGCTCGGAAGCCGCAGGGAATGTTTGTTCATCTCCACTTTATAGTCACGAGCCAAAATAATAGCCATTTCATTTGCTTCTCACGCAGTGTACCACAGCACCAACCTGCAAGAATTGCTTGATGTTGCTCTCATACGCCCACATGATATTTGTAGAGAATTCACCGCCGCTAAGGACGGCATTTGTGACCATAAATTTGTTGTTATTACTTGTTATTAGGCTCCAGTAATTAGCATATAAGTCTTGCTGAAAATAAAACAGATACTTTGAAAATAAAACAGATACTACGTAATTGAGGCTTTTTAAAGCAAGAATTTAAGGGCTTCAGCAATTTTGTCAACCCTAATTCCAATGTTGACTGTATTCTGGAGGCTTTCTCCAAATTTGTGCAGCAGGCTGTTGTTATGTTCCAAAAAAGTGTGTCCGCTCATCTCATTTTTCGGTTTGGTTTTCTTCTGAGTTATTAGCTGCCAAAAGGATACTGCGGAAGGCCTTCGCATGAGGAAATTTTCCCCAAATTTTTTTCTTGCTATACATGCTGTCTGATTACTGCGACAAAAGCATACTGCTCTGGAGAATTACCTATCTGAAACTTTTTAACAATCTTGACATGGGACTCAAGATATTTTGATAATACGACAAAGGCGTCAGACGTCAATTCTCTGACGTGCCTACTCTTGTGGTTAAGGGGGATTTTTTTTTTTATTATTATTTATTCACAAAAACAGTGGCAATTGATTAGGCACTGTAACAGCACAAACATTGAAGGTACGCAAAGCATCGTCAAAAGAGTTAAAAAAATAAGTCACGAGATAAAATCTTAATTCTACGAAAAGGTCTAAATGAGGGTTGGTCTAAGAAGGCATGCGGATCGAGGTGCGAGACATACGAGCAAGCGAATTACAGATCAACATGTTGCTGGCGGATAGGTTATTCCAATCAGTAATTGTGCTGGGGAAGAAAGAATGGAATAAAACATTTTTCCTGTATAATGGAATGGTGAGACTTAAACCATTATCCGCACGTCTCTGCAGTGGTTTAAAGTTGTAAGCAGAGGGAAGTGGATAGTCAACATCACTTGTGATAATGTCGCTGAACAGATTAAGACATCCTTCGGCGGCTCTCAAGGGTTGGAAGATCTAGGTCTTTCAGGATAGTGGTAACACTGAACTCCCGACCATATTTTTGGGTTTGGGGATGATTCAGACACTTTGATATGGATACCATGGGTAAGACCAACCTTTTGAATATTACCTTTTCAAAGGTATTTAGGCCCGCGAATAATTTGCAGGGCAATGACCCTAACTCTGCAGACCCTGAAGAAATGTTGTGTGCACCGATTAAATTTAATGAAACGGTCATAATATATCGTATTATTCGTATGCGTGCAAATATCTCCGAGGGAGCAGATAGAGCTAGTGCAAGATTTCTTAAATTGTTACCCAATGTCTTTAGTAAATATTTGTTTCTGATATTTAACGCCAGTTTGCAGCAGCGAACTGTCCCATCCGAATGGAAAAAATCCACCATTGTACCTATTTTTAAAAGAGGCTGTAAATCAGATCCGTGCAATTACCGTCCAATAGGCCTATTTGGAACTTCAAATCAAATCAAATCAAATCAAATCAAAAAGACGTTATTGCAAAGAAATGAGCGGCCTTTAGCATACTGCTACTCTTACAGGCAACTCTTACATTTTCACATTAAAAAGGCGAGAAAGACAAAAAATCCAAGCACAATAAAAAAACCAAGGACATTCAAACATAACACATATACACGAAATTTAGTCCTGCAGGAGTCGAAAATATGATTCAGCAGCCCTTTTAAAGCGATGAATACTCGTTTCCGATGAAAATTCGAACTTGTTTTTTCGAAAATTCGAAAATTCGAACTTGTGCAACTTGTTCGAAAATTCTGGAATTTATTGTGGCATGCCATAAGACAGTATGTTGAAAAATTAGACCTGCTCTCCACTGCACAACATGATAATACATTCTCCATGATACACATGGAGTTGTGCAGGAGTAATGCTCCTGCACAACTCAGCTCACACATGCATATGTTTTTAAGAAGGTTTCTGAGCTTTGGATGCATGCTTGCAATGAGATGCTATAACAATTGACTTGGCCAAGGATGACACTGTTGACAATGCTAAATTGAGTTCAAAGCTAATAAAAACTGAACGTCCTGACCATTTTCTGGGTACAGGGCCTGCAAATCTTCTGAGTATTTGGATTTGCCCACCCACTTCACAAGTTTAAACAACTTGTAAAGTTCGATTTTGCGGACGACTGTGTTTTGTTTTCTTTTATTCGCAGAAAGGATTGCGAATTGCTGCAGCAGGATTTAAACAGCCTTTGTACATGGTGTGAATAGGTTTCCCTAAAAGTTAGCGCCAATAAATGCAACAAGAATCTTTTTTTCTGCGAAATAAATTCCTTTGAAGTACCAATTATATTCTTCACGCTGATGTGCTTCCGGGTTTGAAATTGCTTCTGTGTCTGAAATTGTATATCACGGCGTGGTGCTTGAGCAGAAGCCAAACTGGTATCCTCATCCTGCTCGAACCGTGAAAAAGCAAACTCGTCTCTTTATTTTGTTAGGCATAATTACCGGAACTGGTCGACCCAATAAATGCGTACACAAGCTTGATAAGAGCGATCCTTGAATATGCGGTCCCCGCTTGGGATCCTCTTCAATTATACTGTTTGCCGCATGATTGAATGCATCCAACGTCAAGCAGCAAGGTTCGTCACAGGCGACTTTTGCAGGACCAGTTGTGTTTTCGAGTTGATGAACACGGTCGGTTCGGAGTATCTTGCAGTCAGAAGAAAGATTGTCAGGCTTCTGGCTCTATTACAAATTCAAAATTGTAGCTAACATAGGTGGCTGGGGTGACATGCTTCATTGCGTAAAAGTGCCATCGTGCAACACAGAAATGACCAGACTTTTTAAATATGTCCTATAAGCAGCAAAAAGGACATCGGAAAATTCTCATTCATAAGACAAACTATTTCTGAGTGGAATGGATTGCCAGAGCATGTTTTCTCTCAACCGCTCAGTGTTCCTATTTTGCATGGTCGTTCGAGGAAAGTTCTAAGGCTTTGTAACTAGTCTTGTTATGCACTGCTGTATATTTGTATTCGTTTTTCATGTATTTTCTACAAATAAAATGAATTTGAATTTGAATTGAATTTAATTTGACCTTGTTTGGCCTTTTTGTGGTTATGTGACCATAGCTATCCCAGGCCAAACTTTACAATGACTTTGATATCCAAAGTAAGAAACCTGTTAACTGACATGGCCACGAAGCTATCAACAGATCGCTCGTTATTTAAAATTTCTAAAAAAGGAGTACGTATCGTTTGTATAGTTGTTAAAACTCAACAATAGATTAGGTACAATACACGTTATAGAATATTTGTTGCTCAGTTAGAACGCAGAGCTTTATTAAGAAGTTCAATTTCTTCATTAACCTGGCAATGTTGGTAATTGTGGCCATTATTAGCCGAAATTGTTTTTGCGAAAAAGTTGTTTTGGTTTATGACTCATACAGGGAAACAACATTCAACTTCTTTGGCTTTACAGGAAGGAGAGTCTCAATAAAAATAGTAAAAGTTTTTGTGATTTTTTCATGACAATAAAATTGACGAAGTGTAATGAATATATGAGTGTGAGTCAAGATAAGCGTGACAGACAAGTGTGATTGATAAGTGTGATAGATAAGTGTGATAGATATGTAAGTGTGGTAGATAAGTGTGATAGAGAAGTATGTGATAGATGAGTGTGATAGATAAGTGTGATAGATATGAAAGTGTGGTAAATAAGTGTGATAGAGAAGTATGTGATAGATGAGTGTGATAGAAAAGTGTGAGTTAAGATGCGACCGACCAAGATAACTACCACAGCAAAGGCAAAGAAAGAGTTTGGCTGATATGTCCAGTTAGCTTTTCGAAAGTACACCGTAAGCTGGAATTTGAGAGGGGTCGGTAGCCAAGCCAGCTTTGCGAAGAGAGCACTGTGGTCGGAGATCCCACAAATAGTAGTGAAGGGAGGGAAAATTTCTGAAGTTCTGATGAAGATCGTTCAGTTGGTTCATACCAGCTGCTTCAAACCAATGCTATCCACTGTAATGTGACCCACGGTCACAACTCACAATCAGCCAAATCGCTAAACTCGAAACCAGCCTACTCTCACCTTTTTGCTGTTCGACCTATTGAATACGAATAAAAGGCGTCAAATTTCCTGTTGTCCGTGGATATTTCCAGTTTGCGAAAGCCTGATAACCGAAGCCTGATGATAGCTGAAGATTGATAACTGAAGATTGATAACTGAAGCCTTAAAGCCTGATAACTGAAGCCTGGTAACTGAAGCCTCATAACTGAAGCCTGAAAGCACAAAGCCTGATAACTGAATGCGCCACTGCAAGACTGCGAAAGTCGAAAATTCAGGTTTTTCGCCATTTGTCAGTTTTTAGTCATCACTTTATTCTTGGTGTTGGGAAAGTGGTGCATGTTTGGTGGAGCTGAACTTTTTGGGCTGTGTGTGGCTGGCACAGACATTGTTGCGAGCTGAACATGGAGAAATAATGACATACAAATATGCCGGGGAGTTTGAGTTTTCCCGGGAATTTCCATTCATATTTGCGGGAACTGTCAGAAGATGATGGTGGTTTTGTAAAATGCTGCGGCCCTGCGGGAGAGTTGGGAATGAATAACAAAGACATTATTTTGCAACAACCAGCTTTATTTCCACCATGCCATGTGGTCTGTATTTTCGTAACCGTTCCATAAGTTGCAAAGAACACTTGCAATGGAATTCCGCAATTCATATTTCGCTTTGTGGAATCACACCCAATCAAATGTTGTCCATAGTTGCCATGCTTTGTCATGAGCTCTTCACATCCTGGTACATACTTTCTCTTCGCAGGGTTGTGCTTGCCTGCTTGTTTCTGTCAGACAAATCTTCGTATTTTAAATTCTAAAAACAGAAAAAATGTTGGGTCAGCAGCCAGAACATAAAACGTTGCGCGATCCCTCATCGTTGCCGACGCGATGACGCCAAAAGGAGGCCGAAAAAAACAAAACATGCCCAAGGGTGAGTGAGTCGGTGTGCAGAAACAGACAAACCGACAATATGGATTTCGAGACAAACCGGCACCAGTGGGGATTCAGTACCTTGTTACGATATTGTGCAAGAAGCACATGTAAAAAAATCAAATGAAAAATCAGCTGATTGAAAAATCAATCAAGTTCGAAAATTCATCGAACTCCACTTCGTTGCAGTTGGTTGAAGTACGTCACCATTCGTTGGTCACCATGCACAATGAAATAAGTTGGTTCAATTCCGGTGTCATGAAAAATGTCATCACAATGAACCGGTCAAAAACACCAAACAGTCAAACACTAAACTTGTTGAACAATTTCACACTTTGTCAAGATTTTCAGGGAAAACATGTCTTCAATTTGAATTCTCTTCTTTGGTGATTGACGCAAGTTCAACCAGCTGCTTGTTGAAGGTAATCTGGTCCTTCTCTTAAGTGGCAACATTATATGATTGCGGTTGCTGAATACATGATTTCTCGACGACAGACTGATGTCGTTCGTTGGCTCACTGGGCCTGCTTCAGATGAGAAATGATTTTGGAACCAGGATGAGCTTGCCTTGATACCATTTGTTTTATTTCCATATTTTGTCTTTATTCTATTTGATACCATATTTCATTGTTTTAATTTATTTATTATGTGGAAGGATGAGCGATGCATGTTGTTTCCGCAATCTTACCGATAAGGTGCATTTAATTTCTTGCGTCCCTCTTGTTAAATCGACCTTGGCCTTTTCTCTACCTGCTATACATATGGCGCCCCACGTTGAATAGTCCTATTTGGCAGGAACTCGGTTTCAGCAATCTCAGCCGAAAGCCATCCCAAGCTGCTCAGAAATTGAATCAGTGAGAATCAAAAGGTCATATGTCCACAAATCACAATTTTACGAAAGGGCCATATGTCCATGGACTTACGACATTTTGATTCCAAAGCGAAAATTTCGCATTGAATATTTCAGCCATTTCAGGTGTTTGCGAATGTCGGACAACAGCCATTTTGATTGCAAACTGTGGATGATTACGTGGCATACATTTTTCCGCTCTTGACTCAAAATGGCCAAAATGTGAACAAACTCATATGACCGATTCACCGATTCAATTAGAGATGTTCACATTTCTTACAACATGGCCTCCAATGTGATGCAGCCATTGAGACGCCAATGGGTTTACCCCATGTCCACGTGAGCTTGTAATGCCCGTAATATCGGTCCGATGTGGAATAACCCAAGCGAGAACACAATGGGCAAATGATAGTTCTTCAGAAAAAACGGGGCGCGTAATTTTGTTATTTTGATCATTCGCGGTTTTATTGATTTAGCCATGTCGACAGCATTTTGCTTCGTCTAAATGTGATGAGTAGTTCCCATGATATTCTACTTGAATGAAGTACTTGAATGAAGACAATGTACTTGAATGAAGGCAATGTTCCGCGTGATCCAGCTCTTCTCCATTTCTCAATGTGAACGACTTCAATTTGACTGATCCGGTTTGCAAATGTAAACATCTATCGAGTAGAGCATGGGATATCCAAACAAAATGGGTCTCTGGATGTAAGAATGACAAAATTCAAGTGTTGATGGGGGTTGTTATTTTTAAAAAGAACATTATTTTTATTGGAATTTTTCTCGGAAATCCATCGTGTTGGAACAGGATTAACATTTTTCATTTTTAGTCACGAGCTATCGTGGAAATTGCAAGCTATCGGCCCCAAACGAGAATTTTAACATGGTGCAAATATGGGCATTTTATGTGGGCCCCACATGGGTCCACATCCACATAAAATGCCATGACCACTTTGCCTGAACCTCATTTGAACCCCATATAGGACAGTGATTGGAGCCCAAAATGGATCTGTGCTTCATGCGATGAATCAAGATATGACCTATCCAAGGTAAAAGATTTCTTCTGCAGTCACTGAACGGAAAGGACTAAAGACTGTTGAAGCTGGAAAATTTGAACCAACTTTAAGGACGACCAATAATCTACAATCATGCAGGAGAAAAGATTAAAAATGTAGGATTAAAAAGATTCTTAGAATTAGGTCTTTTGCCTCTCCAACAGAGGAGATCGATGAGACGGCTTTTTACACTTAAAATGATTCTTAGATGTTCGCTGCTTCTTTCTCTGCCGGACGAAATACAAGCCAACCCTTTCACTAACAGCCGTTCTCATCCATACAAATTTACTGTACCCATTTTGAAGCTCAATATGCATTTTAAATCCTTCTTTCCCAGAACAATTCGGGAGTGGAATTCCCTCCCCAATGACTCACTGATCCTCAAAAATTTTACGGGCTCGGTCACACAATATGTGCATTGATTATTTTATCTTGTAAATGTTTGCCTGTAAATTATTGCTGATCTTTTTTGATTTCCCATTCACGTTGTCATGTTTGCATTTATATCGTAAACGAATTACAATTACAATTACAATTACAAAAGACAAATTAACAACAATGACATTATCTCATATTCAAACACATTGTAAAGGTTTAAAGATCAAGCAGAGATTTTCAATTTCGAACGCAGAGACTGATTTTCGTCAAGAAAAGAATGCGAATATCTTTAGGTCTCGAAAAACCAGAAGAATTTCTGCGCGAAAAAGCGGGAAAATCAGTTTTAAAGCACCCTGCAAAATCAGAATGGAATCTCGAGAAATCGTCCCGAAGGTAATCGATAAAAAAAAGGCTGATGTGAATTTGTGAGTGGGCGGTGAATGTGACAGGTGGCAAAAAGGCAAAAAAGGCTGGAGATAAAGTGGTGAATTTTTCGAGTGAACAGTGGTGGATGCTGTCCGAAATAAAGCTTGGGGTTAAGTGGTGAAATTTTTGAGTGAATGGTGAAATGCGTGGTGAATTACGTAAAGTGAGTGAATAGAGAAGTGATAAGTGGTGAGCTACCCGAAAAAAGGCTGTGGAGATGCATGGTGAATTAGTGACAATCGACCCACACATTGAATTGGCCCAGTGACCGACCGACGCTATCGCGATATTCATTAGCGGCAACGTGTGACATCTCGCTTTTTTATAAAAAATGCGAAAGAGTTGTCGTTTTTCACATTTAGTATTTTTCATGAATTCTCGTTCTTCATAAATTTGCGTTTTTATATTTTTTGCAGTTTTGGTGTTGGTTTTTGATGGTAATTTTAACCTAATTCAGTCACTCATTTAATTTGAGTGCAGAATTGAGCGCCCGAATTATGAAAAATGCAACTTGTGAGCAACGAGAATTACGAAAATTGCGACTTATGAAAATCGCGAATCATGAAAAACGAGAGGTAGTCGCGGTAAAGTAGTTTTTCGCAGCTTGAGTTACAGGCAACGAATACGACGGAGTTATAAGGGTCCAGATCATTCTAGCAAAGCACGATATTCCGAACGAACTTAGGTGAAGCCCATCGCGCCCAAGAAAGTTGTCAGAAAACAGGTAGTTTACATTGACAAATCGTAAGCTGCTATTACAGCACAGGTCCTGCAGCAGTAGATTGGTATCGTTGATTAATTTAGCTGGCAGATCTCTCCTGAAGACGATGCCAGAAACAAAGATATCGGCATCCGGATTCTTGAGCAATATGGAGCATATCAGAGCTGAGACTTTTGAAGCGATTTCCTGCGGCTGCACTCCTTTTGACAGGTCGTTTGTCCCTACGTGGAGTAGAATCCGTCGGGTCTTTGCGTCCGGCCAGGCCGATAATTTAACAAATCGATCTAGATCATTGACCGTTGCCCCTGGCAGCGATATAGATTTGAAGGTGCCAGCTGGCAATCTGGAGTGAATATGGCGCAGCATGGAGTCGCCAATCATCAAAAATTCGGCCTCAGGATTGCCTTTTATCTCGTGAAACCTTAGCTTGGGAGTAGATTGAGGCCTCATGTCCGGTCTACAGTTGGATCCCCGTGTCAATTCTGACAGACCATCCTGGACTGTAGGCCCAAGGTGTTAAACCGATGTCAGCTGAGCAAGCGAAGCTAAAGGATTTGAGCAAACAGGGGGTTGGGATTGGGAACCTTTGGCCTGACAGACCGATGCATCTGACAAGCCTCAAAATGAACCGGTAGTCTAGACACTGTAGGATTTGTGGCAAGGCGTACAAAACTGAGGTGTCATTAATCCTATCAAGAAGTTGTCTGGTGGTGAATTCTGTTGGTCTAAGCAGAGCTTTCCTCGAGTATGGAGCAGGCTGAGGGAGGCTTGAGATCGGCAAATGACGAAACGATGTGTCAAGGTTGCTTGTCAAATTCGTCTCATTATCATTGTCCAACGGAAAGTAGGAAAGCACAAGGTCCTTTAGAACATCATGATTTTTTATACATCGAGCTGTGAAGAATAAAAAAGGACACAGAATAATATTTGTCAAATGTCAAGTGATTTTGCATCTGCCCCGTCCAGTGATCGATTTCTCAATCTGCAAAGCTTGAGCTGCAATGAGATACACAGCTCACAATCAATGTCGTCGCAGAAAAATTACCTTC
>JASGXE010012299.1:0-13049 GCA_030068105.1 Sinentomon sp. SZTP_YWyxl
ATAACTCGAGTGGTCCCGTATTTAAACATAAACCTCTTAGATATAGCAGCTCTTGGCAAAAATCAGCAAAAATCTCTGAAAAACCCGTTAAGGGATGAAAACGCAGATAATCAAGTTGAGAGGTGAAGAAAGCGGTAACTTCTACCCCATCACATATTATGTGTTTGTCATGAGCAGTATGTATTAGCATAGTAAAGTTTTGATGTTGTATAAAATTGCATGTACATTTTCGGTAGTTGTTTAATGTTTAAACTTTCTGTCAACTTTGCATGTTTCGATTCTTCCATTCAAAACAAAGAAAAACAAATAAAAAGTTTAAAATTTCCGCATGATTTTTATTTCGCATTTTATGCTTGGGACACTTAGTCGTGACATTCTGGTATATATTGTGCATCACGGACCTATGGATAACAGGATAGACATTTTCTTTCAACGTTGCTTTGCAAGTTTTCAATTTTTTATAGCTTGAACAACCTTTTCTAATGGAACACCAAAGACAGTCTTTCATTGCCACTTGAAAGTCTGATTTTAAATTTTGCGCCAATCTTCTATCCAGAAAAAAATCAGAGTATTATGAAGGTTTGTTACAATATCTATGCCTGAACTTTTGATGCGGAATCATTCAAAATTGGTCATGCATGATACAAACTGGCCACAACGTATGTACGCGTACAGTCGAAGAAACAATACAAGCACTCCCTTAACACAAGCACCAGAATTGTATCGTGGGAGTCGGTATTGTTTCTGTGTATTGACTTTACATATCGATGTGTTGTGCCTGGCCATGACTGCAGGCATTCTCTCAGCCACAGAAAAAATAACGATTCCCACAAATCAATGTCGGTCCTCGTATTAAAGCATAATTATACTTTCTGTGACGGTATTACATGACCACAAAAGATACTTTACATCGGCTATCAGTTAAGCCCTGTGATTATGTGAAACAGGTTTCTTCCTCAAACATATAGTTGCTTCCTCGTACTTCCTCAAACCTCAAGCTTTTCGTTATCTTCGACTGTAGGACTACACGCATGTACAAATACGAAGAAAAAATGGTAAAGTATGCCAGATAATTACTTTTAATTCGTTTCAAGGAATATATCAAGGAATACATATATCTGCTGCAAAACACAACAGCAATCCCAGGTCAATTAAGTTCTGAAGTGTGTATAAAACAGTACCTCAAGAGTTTCTCGTTTCCTGATCCTGCATTCTTCCATTAGAATTCCGAAACCACGCTCTAGCAGTAATGTCTTGCCCATTCCACTTTCCGAGCTCAACTCAATTGTGTGTCCGTTCTTTTAGAGGCCTAAGCTTTAGAGTTCTTTGAGACATCTTGCTGTGCAATTGGCAATTTTGTTGGTACCAGATGCCACAAAGGAAACATGGCATTCCGGCTGTCAAACACAGTGAAGATACAGTTTTAATTCACGGAAATGTTTTGTTTTGTTCTCATGGAATGCTGACGGGGTTTTGTCAACCTAACGGTGTTACTCAGATAACTATAGACAAGTTTCGATCATTTTTAGATTTCACTGTGAAGAAACACAAGGCGAAAAGACATTACGAAGTTCACATTATATGATTTAGATTGCGGTCAAAAGAATTACATGCAAAATTGCACCTGGAACTCGAACTGTCTTTATATACTGCGGAACCGTCTTCAAATACTGCAGATTACTGTATCAGCCGGATGAATTCTCCTTGGCACATTCCTACAAGAAACGAAATTGAGTTTTTAGCCTTTGCATTGAAATCGTACACGAGTGCATTAGGCCCTACATCGTATTGTATTTCAATCGTATACTCATAAAAGACATGTCCCTGTGTCACGCTAAGATCAGCCTCGCGCGTATTGATCAAAATCATTGGAGCCCCAATTGGCGTATCATGTCATGAACATGATAATTCGTTGGTAACAGTGTAAGTCAGTGAATATGATATTATGTGTAAGAATCTCTCACTCGTATTGCAGTTACAGATATGTATCCCCTTCGCTTGGGAACAAGGCCTTTTTCTTTCGGTAAATTATAATGGTGTTGCTAGCCTTCGCCAAGATTCAAAACACTTTGTGACAGATTAGAAACGGTCTTTTTTATAAATATTTCGGCGATTCTCCCTCGGCCATATTTGACCCGCTCTTATTATAACATCTTATTCTGTCATCTTGTCAAGATTGATTCAATCAATAGCTCAACTTCAAATGGAGCTTGATTGCGTTATGGGCGGCTCCCTTGCTGTGATATCTTATAAACACAACATAACAAAAGAGCTCTTCAGATAAGTACGTAGATGGATTATTTCTTTAGAAACACCAGATAAATTTCGACGTTCACTGAACTTCGAGTTTTTCCCTGCCAAGGAATCATCAACAATTGAATGAAAATTTGTACTGAGTCAACTTTGATAGGCCGTATAGTTGGCTGTTATTTCCGACGCTTATGTAGCTTCCGTAATAAACAAGTCATAATAACAAGTGTTATTGTGCCTGCAATTCTCCAAAAATATTTGAAATTTAAAATAATGAAATGTATATTGATGGGATATACCAAACGAATTTTTTTGAGTTTTCAAGTAATTTTGTTGACGTTCGTCTAAATTTGTGACGATAAAACCGACATGATTTCCCCATTTAGACAAAAAATGAGCATTTCATCCCTTCATTGTAAGTAAGAATCTAGTGTCAAAATATAGATAAGATTAGCATAATAGGGTTGTACAGAGAGAGGGAGAGATAACGTAAAATTGAGACGGTGTGCCTCTTCATTTTAGTTTTGACTGGAGGAAAATTGTACAAATCCTAATCATATCCGACATTAAAAATCGCAGCTGTCATTAGCACATGCATTTGCATTGTTACCTGCGCACTGTCTTTTATGTTGGCGAAAGTAAACGAGCGTAGAGATTTTTCAAATCCATCGGCGAACTGAACAAGAGTAGAAGCGGAACATAGTCCATTACTCCGTAATAAAATAATTAATCGAATGAAAGCCTTAATCGGGCAAAAGCGAATTATTTGAACAAAATCAATAATTGCTCAAATAAAGAGCCTAAAATAATTGAGCTTTTTTCGAGAATCGAGAAAAACAAAAACATTATCGGGAAGCGTAACTCGATGATGCACGTTTACAGTCTTGTACGGGAAAATATTTTATGGATTGCATTGTGGTTGTTAACGATTCGATTGGTAATTTCCAGGTGAGGCAAACTTCTACAAATGACAAATCATGGCCGTGGTAAATTATCAATTGACTGATTCAATTTTTACAAACCATTTTGGTGTTCTTCTAACGCCACATAGCCCTTCTGCAGTTTCATCAACGCGTCCACGCAAGGGACTAAAAACGTTTGACTGGTAACCGAATCAGTTTCCTCAAGAATTGCTACCTCTGTAGCAAATCAAAGTAGCGACAGCTCAACACTTGCCACATATTTTTGTTCACCATTTATAACTGTTGCGTCCGAAAATGATTGTATTTCATTTTGCATTTGAGCTGGGAGCGCAAACCCAGCTGCAGCTTTGCATCCGAGCTTGAAAATGTTCCAATCGGCAACTTATTAAATACAACATCTATCATTACTTCCCTGAAATATTTTGCCAGCATCACAGGCAATTTTTGCATATTCGGTGAAGTGATATTTATTCTCCACCAAACCCAAACATGTGACAAATCACATACCGCCTGCAATTTACCAACGATGCACGCCTTGTGAGCGGCCCATTCCGGGCAAAGATCCGACACCACTTCTGTATATTAAATGAAAGTAAATCCCTGGAAAATGCTACATGTTGAGGTACAGTTAATTGTGATTATTATTATAATATGTTGTGTACACCTTTTACACCTGCGAACTCCCTCTTCATGAGGCAGGGGGAGTTCTTGCATTGCACAGTGTTACTGTAATCGGTTTAACAGGGATATTGGTGTGGTACCGGGGGTACATTTTTTGACTTGTTGTAACACTTTTGGAGAAAATTCTGTACATCTTATTGTGCATAATGTGCTGCAATAGAACCAATCAATCGCCTTCAATAGAACTTCAGGGTCCGTCTTAAATAATTTTCGGCAGATCAATCAACTAACTGTGAGCAAAAGGTTCGGGGTATACATAATTAAAAAACACACCCCGAGGTCAATTTCTCAAATTTCGTGTTTATGTTCGACAGATTCCGTGGCAAACAGATTTCCTTGGTTTTACATTTCAACGCGAAACTCGTCCGGTAACTTTGAGCCACTTTGAAGACGTAAGACAGCCAGTTTCTAGGAATCTGTTTCGAGCCTAGAATTGTTCAATAAACATCTGTGGGTCGCATATAACTGAAGCGTAAAAGGCCAATTAGAATCAATGGCAGCATGCGCCGCAAAGCATGATGAAACTCGTGTGAGGCATAAAGTTGCACTAAGCCTTGTTGAAATTAGATGGCCCCTGTCGCCTAAAATATCGCCTATGTTCGAGGACTTTTGATAAGATCCTTATAGCCTTAGAAAGAAGCCTGCACAGAGAAAAATGTTTTGGTGAAATGAGTTACCGCAACTCATTATTGTGTTGCCACAACTCATTTTTGTGTTGCCACAACAAATTATTTTTCTCCGTGTACCTGTGCATCGAAAGGAGAAAAGGAGCTAACATTTTTGACAGATCTTGCCAAACTAAAATTTTTGGCAAAAATCTGATCTGAAACACTGACTAGGAAAAATGTGTTGCAATGATAATGAGATCCATTTGTCTGATTTCAGATAACGCTACTATTCCGGAGAGAGAGGCGTCAAGAACGGTGATTTGATTTTTCACATTTTTTGAACTATTTTTGCCTCTTTCTTATGCTTGAGCTTCCAATCCGTCTGTTTCAAAAATATTGAGGTAAATGATTTTTTCACATTTATAGCTACATCTTTTGCCTCTTTCTTACACCTGAGCTTCCAATACATCTGTTTCAAAAATATGGAGGTAAAGTCGACCAACTTACCTATTGTATCCAATTTGTTCTCCTTCAAGCATTTCTTCGTCATAGCAAACAGATACCCCGCAAAATTTTTGAAGTGTTTCTTCCTGTTGTTTTCCACTGCACCAAGATCGACAAGACCGTTTTTTATCTATGTTACAAAATTGAAGCAGCTGAGATAATATTTTTTACTGCAAATTTGTCACAATTTCTTTACATTTTACATTTTACAATTAAAAATTCGAAAGTGTACAGTAGAACGCTTGAACATCGAAGGCTTTTAGTAATCATTGTTAAAACTATTCGTTCAACGAATGGGAGACCACACACATGCATACGCGTATGCTGCTTGGAGGTGCAAAGTAAATGGAAATAATTTATTACTTTGGGGACTCGTTAATATAATCAACGCCCATGGTACCTGTGTTGCACGGCGCATTCGTGAACACCCAACATTTTCCGTGGATGCGTTAGAGAGAACGTGGGAGGAAATACTGACACGCACCAATGTATGCCTACCCTTTCCGCACCTCCCCACGCACAGCAAAGATACTCAGATCTGTGGACGTGGGCTAGTTACACTTGAAATTACTGGCAGCTGTGGAAGAAGGTTTTGTTGTAAATAAAAATGTAATAATGTAACCCGCATTGAAAAAACTTCTCTGAAACCGTTCGACCGGCTCCAAGCAGTATTTTGCGTTTGTTCTAGTGACGAGACACTAATGGGACCTAGTAAAAACCCAATAGTGTTTTCCGTGCCGATAGTGTTAGTTATATTAACAAGTGAGTCCCAATAATCTCGGTAATAAACACCCATTTGTTTATTTATTTATTCAGTTGTTCATTTCATTATCATTTGCTGTCAGAGTGCACAGTTAAGGCGCTGCTTCTGAGAAGGATCTATATGTCGCTCAAGGTTTTAGAGCTACAGACATTTGAACGTGTGAAGTCATTACCATGTCTGCACATCCGCTTCTTTCAACGCATAAGTGAACTTTACTTCTTTGAAAAAAATGGGTTTCCTTTTTATCGTCAAATTTCCCTGGTACAGCAAAGTTCAGCAAAATCAAATCAGTCACATCATGGCGTGCATTTGCACAATGGGGAATGATGAGCACATTGCGTTTTTACAACATTAAACGTGTGACTAACCTCGCCTTTCTGATCGAAAACACATTTCACTTTGCACTGAAAAAAAAGTAATTGTGATCGTGAAAGCTAAATATCTCTAAATACGAGTAGATGAAGCAAATGTTCAAAAGGCCCAATCCTTCCTCGCAGGTGAAGATACATAACTAATCACTTTCAGCAGACGTGGGTGGCAGTTTAGCTGGGTCATCGAGGAACGAATAGCATGATGGCAAGAAATTCCACTTATATCTTACTGAACGGGGAAAGAAGCCGTTAAAATGCTGGCTAAATTGCACGGCCTCAATGTAAGATCCTGAACGCCGTGATGAAACTGTTGGACAAATTCAAATGGAAGAGGAATAAGGTAATCCCCATTTCTTGACAGCAGGAATTTCAGCCTAGGCAATTTGCGGCAAGTATCTAGAGGAACAAGTTGAAATTCTCCCTGCAGGCCGGAGACGGAACTAACACGACTATTGTCAGAACAAATTAATTTTGATTCATAACGTTGATGTTGCTCAAGCTTGGAGATGTGGCTGGCGAGATAAGGGACCCCACACCCTCATCTTGCACACCCTTGCAAGATAAGGGTCCCCATACCCTTATCACGCAAGATAAGGGTGTGAGGACCCTTATCTTGCAAGGGAGTGCAAGCTGAGGGTGTGGGTACCCTTATCTCGCCAGCCCCGTCTCCAAGCTTGAGCAAGGAAGTAGCACGACCATAGTCAGAACAAATAAATTTCGGTGCATAACGTTGAAGTTGCTCAAGCTTGGGACGTGGCTGGCGAGATAAGAGTCCCCACACCCTCTTGGAAGATAAAAGTCACCACACCCTTATCTTGGGAGAAATTAGCATTCCCCGATCCGGAAGTGTTCAGAGTGAAAGTATACTTAGGCTTACCCCTTCCTTCAAAACTCCGCCAGTAATTGGGTCAACTCCTAGATGTATTTTTGGAAGAAGGAACAAACCCAACTGTCAAATGCATTATCGAGAGAAGCCACAGAATGAGAAGGATGAGAAGAGGGTGTTTTCTATAGAGACACGTCAATACATATGTGAGGCGTTACTGACACAGAGGCAGTAAAAATATTCTGTGGGAAAGTTTTTGAAAAATTCCTTATTCTGGATTTTGGAGCCAAGGCGTTGATGGGTAAAAACGTTAAATGTATAGAGATATGTTGAGTTTTTAAATTCAGCAGATAAATTACCAATATCACTTCAAGAAAAAAAGATTGTGGCGACCTTATTTGAAGAATTGCCCCGTTATAATTTTATGGGCCTTTAAATGCCCCAAAATCCACTTCAACAAACTGATCCATTTCGA
Organism: Sinentomon sp. SZTP_YWyxl; assembly: GCA_030068105.1. Classification (NCBI taxonomy): domain Eukaryota; kingdom Metazoa; phylum Arthropoda; class Protura; order Sinentomata; family Sinentomidae; genus Sinentomon; species Sinentomon sp. SZTP_YWyxl. Next base: position 7,402 of record JASGXE010012299.1, read on the forward strand.
ACGTTGTATCGGATTAATTTGGGGTGTTTGAAGGCCCATAAAATCTAACCGCAGCATTTTTCCAAAATTGTGGTATTATTCTTTAAATATTCGTATTGTCATGAGAAACATATTGTCATGAGGAACAAATTTGGTGAATTAGAAAAATCTCTCAACTTTTTTTTCTGTTTATTGGGGTTGGCCTACCATAGAGTAATTCTGGACATTTGGAATCCCATATTATGTGAACAGGGAAATTTTTTTACAAACGCCACTCTAACGTTTTTGTTTCTATTGCCAAGTGGAACAAAACGAGTGAAATATGAAAATTGTAACCTCAGCGTTTACGTTTTTCCCATTTGCTATACTGTGGGCCTGATTGAGATTTGGACCAACAAATCCATTATAAGGTATTTTCAAACAATTTCTTCCGTGTGTTTTCTTGTTTAGATCGCATGACCACCTACATAATACTAAGCCACCTTTCAGACACATCCTTAATGTATGATCATTTCAAGAAATAATATCTCACTTTTGGAAGATTGCTTCGGTAAATGATTAATCAAATTCTGACTGAAAGTCAAGCCTGGACTCCCGTCAAAAGTTAAAAGTTCAAGCCTTTCAAAAGTAAATTCGCACGCAAAGGCCTTCGATAGGCAGAAACGCAACGAAAACTTAATAAAATCTCGCAGCCGCAACTATTCGCCAAAACTTTACTCCAAATTTAACTTGCCTAAATCACTATCCTATATTTCTATTACTCTCACCAATGTTCAAGTAGAAATTTATATAGGGTTTGCAGAAGAGCTATTTATTTACTGCATTTTCGCCCATGTTGTTTCATTCTATTTTTAGGAATTGACAATGAAAATTGATGGCTGGAAATTGAACTCAAAGAAGATTAGTTAAATCAATGAAGATGCTGAGTTATGTCATTCCATTTTCCATGACGAGATTCAGTAAAAGAATCTGAGTTATAAAAATATAAAATATGAGTGATTTAAAAATTACTCAAACCTTTCAGCATTTTGAGGTTTACGCTTGCCTTTGAGGCCAGCTTCTCGTCATAATGTTTCATGTTCTATCGTAAGACTGTTTTATTATTTTAACTAGTTTGTACAGAGCCACCTTCGGGATGTTATGCATTCTGGCGCATAAGTTTTGGTAAACTTTGAATAATCCTTTTACTCAGCCAATATTCCTACAAGGTGATATTTTTTGCAGCAACGTTAATTTATGGATCGGACAAATTCAGCACTATATCGATCCCGCGCAACAAAATTCATTGTCTAATGAGATAAAGAGCTTTTCGTGGTAATTTACAGGAATAAATTTTTCTTTTAGTGAGATTATCATGTTCCCGTATAAACTGCACCATGCCACTGTGCGGCCGCATTCCATGCTTTTCAAACCATCCTGTCTTCTTCATAGAATGTGTGGCTTAAAAAATTCGCAATAATCTAGGAAACAATCCGTCTGAATTTGGAATGCCTTTAGCATCAATTATTATATCTGATTTTACCTGCGATTTTACAGTGTTTTAAACGAAGCAAATTTGAAATGTATTTTTGCCGCTTTGTGATTTTATTTTTTTTCGTCCTCCTTTCAATATGTTTCAATATGTTTTTAAAATATATTTTTATTTCTTTCAATATATTTCACGATGTTTTATGGCGTTTTAATGATAGAAGCTTGTTATAAAACGGAATTCTTACCACTTCTGCACTTTTCAATTTTTGTTCTCACATCCGCTGGAAGAAAGGACACATCGAGGAAAAGCTTCTGTGCGACACATGCCTGCAATACCGGCCAGAGAACATTCAAATATATGGAAACAGTGGTTGCCACACAAACGCTTTAATGATTCTCAGAAATGCAACCTTTATAGCCAATAAAATTAGATTTGCTGGAAACCAACGGCTTTGCTGACCGGGTTGCTTGTATGGGTCCGATAAGAGAGCCTAACACCTTCGTATAGTAATACAACACTTCTTCCCTTCTGTCGTCAGGGACAGTTGCCCCTTAAAATGCACAACTTACCGGTTGCATCGTTGGTACTGCGAGCTTTCGGTTAGTATTGCGTGTTGTGCTAGAATAAACAAATGTCGATGGATTCCGCTTAGAGATACCTCAAGGGTGCATCCCAAATCGAGACGCCAAAAACGAAAAGCGGTTTGCGAGGAAATTTGAAGCCGGAGCAAATATTGTGTTAGCGGTACGACTTAGATTATCACACCGGAAGTGTATGGGCGGACAGAGAACTTGAAGAAAACGATGAACGGACTGATACTCGTAATTTGCGTACCTTTTCAAGCCGCTTCCACAGCATCTTTCGCATTATTTATTTCCCAGTTTGCAGTAATCAGTGAACGTGTTTTGAGACAATGACACTGTATTAACAACCAGGAATGATGCATTCAAGCCTTGAATATGAATATGCAAGAATTATGCATTCTTAAGTGTTGAAAACGGACTTCAAAAGACGGATACAAAATAGTGTAAAGTGATTCATATGCGATAAATCAATTTTTCGACATCACCTCATCAAGAGTGGATTTTCAAAACAAATTCGCAGTTTTTAAATGTTGCGACCATCACTGATTGTTAAAGACTGTTCGAGGGGCTGAACATTTCCAACTGACACATGGTACGCATTTGAAAAACAAACATTACCAACCGTTATATTTTCCTCGGAAGCATTACCTGCCGTCGCATTTTGCGTGGGCTCAGCCTGTAAATAATGTGAAATGGCTGTGATAAATCACAGTAAATTTCCTTGTTGCACACGTGATGACACGTTCACTTTCATTATGTGGAACCATTTTATCACACCCACCAGAGCCATAAATTTATTAATTCTATGAAAATGTCTGGAAAACAAATGTCATGAATTCTTTTTGTAAATAATGCGAATTGGTACGCGAGTAGATATCACAACAAATTTCTTATCGCTCACATTACGACATGCTGTTTTTCTTACTGTGCTACCATTTTTTTAAAGTTACAAGAGCATAATTGCTCATACGCTACGTACACCCTGTGACGGCATTCATCTAAACTTATCAAACCGATAAATTACAGAAGATATAGCAAGTCAGGTGCGCCATGCAGATGCTATGACCTTCTCACCATGGAAAATAATACTCGAGAGTGGGGAGGTGTTGAAGTGTAAATGCAAAAGGCACTGGCCTCCAATGAACAAGACAGTTGTGGATCGAGATTGAAAGATCTCGTTCACCCTTTTTCGGTGCCGCTGTCGCTCTGGAAGAAACTCTGCTTTCGACTGCTGGAATTTAGCAGATTGTCCGACTTAAATCTTGCCCGATCACCGGCCATTCATTCTGCTAATTTGCTGTTAGGTTATCGCTTCTCATACTTGTGTGTGAAGGTGAAGGTGTTTGATATGTGTTTTGCACATTGTAAGTATTCTTGTTTAGTGATTATTCTATTAGTACTGAATAAACACCGGGTAAGTTTTCACAAAATGATTAGGCAAAACGGGGTTGTGTTCTGATAAGAATTGTCAGGAACAATAGAGCCCAAGAGCATTGGAATAACCCGTAAGGGAACGTCTGCAACAGTCTTTATGGCACTCCAGTTGAAACCATTCGGTGAAGTCGTGTAACCCGCATAGGGAAGGTTATAGTGCATTTTCTTTTCTTTTTTTTTCGTCTTGCAGGGAAGACACGGGAACATTTCGGGGATTGTGAGGCATCTTAAGCCGAGTAAACCAGATAAAACTAGTTCGTGAAATTAATTCAGGCTTGAAAACAAATTGGGGTATACGGTCCCCATTTTTGCCACATCATCTGGCATTCGGTCGCTTGGCAGAAGGAACACTGCACCACCCATATGGAACGAGATTTCACCCTCGGGATTGATCACCCCAGGATTGATCTTCGCTCGGCTGCACCATCAAGATAGAATTATGGACAGCTCAACTTTTCAATTCATGCCGGCCATATTGTTTTCGAAACCTACCGAAATCGCAGGTGCACTGACGTCACTTTTTATTCCAGACGCTCTGGAGGCACATTTGATCAAAGGAAGACTCGAAAGCGAATGTCGGCAGCTGCATCGGTGGTCTAGTGGTCAAGGCATCGGACTGCTAATCCGGAACATGGGGATCGATTCCAGTTGGCGTCAGATTTTTTTTTCAGATTTTTGCGGCTGGCGGAGTTTTTGCATTTTTGTTACTGGGGGAACACCAGGCGATGGGCGGAAACCCAGAGTGCGTCAATGTGGGGTAGGAAAAGTTATGGCAGGTTGAAATAGCTTTAAAACTTTTCGTTAGTAGTGTAGAAGTGACGTTTTTGTTGCAATGACGTCAGTGCAACCTGCGATTTCGGGAGGTTTTGAAAATACGCTGCCGGCTACAGCTCGACGATGTTAAAATTTGTCCTCAGCGCAACGTCCAAACGTTGGGTCATCTCTGCATACCGGGAATGGCTTTGTGGTAGGTGATTTAAAGATCAGAATGTTGCTGTTTTTCCGCCATTTCATTGAGATGACCACTCGAAGAACTAATCACGAAGAACCCCCAATTTAATGATGTTCCCCCATCACTTCTCGTTTATGTTCCTTAGAATTCGATTTGCCACTTTTGTTCATCGGAGATATGTTTTCTGAAACCGCGAGACTATGACCACACCGACGGTCCAAGGAGAAAATAAACCCGGCTCTCCATTCCTTCTCCTCGAAAAGTACACCAATCGGGAACCAAAATTTTTTCATTGTCCGACAATGTCAGGAAAACAAATATAATATATTCCATTTCTCGAGGTTCATTTGGAGGAAATTGCTAACTTTTTGTCAATGTATGATTAAATTCGATACATGGCATTTTTCATTTTGGATTGTAATGCTCACCTTATCGGGGATATGTGTTAAATTTAAATACTGTATCACTTTAGTGTAGATAATAAAGCCATATAATTTTCCTATTGAATTATGGGTAGACGTTCGGAATACCTGCCGACATCTGAAAAAAACTGAACTTGACGAGTTTTCACACACGCTCAAGTGGCCCAAATGGGATAGGGTGATAAGAACGAGGTAGGTAGGATAGAAGAGGCTGGAAAGTGTGTTATAGGATAGGTTGTGTAAGGTTAGGTTTGGTTTAGTTAGTTTATCTCAGAGCAAAGGTGATAACTCGTTCAGTTCAATGTCGGCAGGTATTCCGAACTGTTACCGAATTATGTCCTTATGGGAAGCCTGTAACACAATAAATAACTTTCATTTTGTACAAGACGGAAGCAAAAAATGAATCGGCTATTTCAAAATTACTTTTTAAATGAACTTCACTTTGTAATTACTTTTAGGACACTACAGCGTAAATGGAAATAAATTGCATTATCAATACCACAAACATACCGCGTCCGAAATGTTCACAACTGTTATCGTCTGAAATGGAAATATTCGCTATTAACTTACTTCTGATGGACCAATTTACTGTAACCATTTCCTGAAACTACAATAATCTTCAATTTGAGATACAAGCCAAACAAAAAACATATAATCTATATGTCTTCTATATGCCTTCTATCTGTATTCTATATGTCTTCTATATGTCTTCTATATGTAATCTATATGTCAACAAACTATATGTATAACAAACATGCCTGGGGTGTTTCTGAAATGGTTGGCCATACTTCGTTTTAGGATTAATT
>JASGXE010012300.1:0-13123 GCA_030068105.1 Sinentomon sp. SZTP_YWyxl
CGATCTGGTGCATTGCCACGGGGTTGATAAACATGAGGTTTGGGAAAGGGTCGGGGACCCACGCCCAGACCTAAGCCGGGAACCTGCCCGGAGACGGCGGCCCATGTTGGCGGCCCCCCACTGCGTGGTCAGTGCAAAACCGTTTTCACGCAGCTGGGAAGAGGGAGTGTGCGTACTGCTGGCGAACGCCGCTGGTGCTTCCGTGACTCCCTGCGCTAGTTAACCGAGCTTATGCCGGACAGCGCTCACGCCGCGTGACTGACACAAGGCGAACCATTCCCCCGTTGTTGTGCACTGGAAAGGGGAAGTTCTCATCTCTATTTCATTTAAGTCACTTTCTTGCATCTCTTATTTCTTTCTTGTATCTCTTATTTCTTTCTTGTATTTCTTTATGTCATCTTTATTTCTTTTCTTTTTATTCTTTTTTTAAAAAAAAAAGCTGCCTCTTTTGAAGTTGCTTTGCTTCCTTCCTTCATCCTTTTTTCTCTTTCTTTTTCTCCTGTTTTAGATAATAAATGAATGTCAAGGTGAGCAGTTGGATGAACTGTGGTAAGGGATCTCTGATGAACGCAGAAGATGACACGGAATGAAGGACGAAGGAGGTGTAGATAAATGAGGAATGTGAAGGTGAACAGTTGGACGAACAACTGTGGTGAGGGATGTCTGACGAGCCCGGGTGATGACACTGAATGGATGACGAAGGATGTGTAATGACGATGCCTAGCCCGGGAGATGATTGATCTGACACTGAGCAAATGATGAAGGATTTAGCCAAAATTCAAAGCTAAGTTTTTCTGTTTCGCTTTCATTAATTTTTGTCTTTAGGTACCTAGGTAGGTAGGCCTGACTTAAACTTATCTCAGATTTCAGGGCAAGAGGAGCTTTGAACATGTTTGTGAAGGAGCAGTCTCGTTCGCATCTTTTGATGTTTTGCTGTGTGGTTCAAGTTTGAGTTGGGCTAGATAGTGGTTAGGTATTTCTATAATGTAGGTATGTAATTTTGTGTTGCGCTGGGGTTTTGTGAGTGAGTGAAAGATGTTTTTCTTCAATTGTTTTGTCTTTTTTGTCGAAAGTAAATTTTAGGTTGTGGGTTTTTGCCGAAAAGAAGGCATCATACCTTACGTCTTGTCTTGTCTTGTCTTGACCGTTTGCCACCGCCAGTGTTGCCAGATCGCGGGTTTTCCCGCGAAATTCCGCTGGTTTTTGAGCTCTCCCGCGGGAAAATTTTGGATTTCGCGGGTTGCGGTTTTTTCGCGGGTTCGGCTCCGCAGTTCGCGGTTTTTCCGCTTGTTTTTCCGGCAGATTGTTTTTTTGTTCTTGGTGTCTGATTTTTGCCAGTTTTTGGTGGATTTTTCGATTTTTTCTTGTTTTGGAACACATCATTTTGCGAGAAAAATTCAATTCATCCAATGACTCAGTTGATTTGGATTAATGAAAAATTCTTTTCATTCATTCATGATTCACAAGTCGCATTTGACCAACGGCAGGCAATTTCCGCCAGTTTTTGAGCTTCCCCGCGGGAAAATTTTTGGGTTTCGCGGGGTGCGGTTTTTTGCTGGTTCGGCTCCGCAGTTCGCGGTTTTCCGGTTGTTTTTCCGGCAGAAATTTTTTGTTTTTGATTTCTGGTTTTTGGTGGAGTTTTTCAATTTTTCGGCTGGTTCGGCTCCGCAGTTCGCGGTTTTCCGGTTGTTTTTCCGGCAGAAATTTTTTGTTTTTGATTTCTGGTTTTTGGTGGAGTTTTTCAATTTTTTTCCATTCTGGAACAAATTAGTGGCCTGTTTTGCGAGGAAAATTCAATTCATCAACTGACTTTCTCAGAGATGGTTAGGATTCATGATTTGATTTATTCTTTTGTCATTCATTCGTTGTTCGCGAATCGCATTCCACAAATCGCATTTCATTTGAACAACGGCAGAAAAAAGCAGCATTCACCGCCTGAAATTGACTTGCTTTGCTGGTGAAATTCGACATGACTCTCGCTGCTTGCAATGAATACCTGATGCAAGATGTTGGATGCATCGATTTCCAAACAACGAGAAAGTATTGAATGGGCAGAGGTGGAAAACTTTTTTTTGCGGCATGGACATCAATGTGGTTGGAGAAATTTTTTTTTTGAAACTTTGGCAATTTTTTGTGGAATTTTTTTTGAATTTGAGGAAATTTCGGTGTTTCATTCACCGCAATGATGTCCAGAGGGTTGGGCTGTGCGAATCAGCTTTCGAATCGAATCCTGCGAATCGAATCCCTGAGGTTCGAATCTCGAATCGATAATCCGAATCAGTTGTCCAATTTCGAAGCGAATCCTTTCGAATCGAATCATTTTCTTCAAATCTCCAATCTTGATTCGAATCCCACCACATGTCTCGAATCGAATCTAGCCAGATTTGCAATTTTCGAATCGAATCCTCGAATCGAATCACGATTCACGCAGTCCTGCAGACAGGACAGTAAACATGAATTTTCTTGTGGGCATTGCTCAGTGACACTTGTGAGCACTGTTTGATTCCAGGTTGTGGCAAATATTTTTTGAATCATCGCAAAATCCCGAATCGAATCATTTTTTTTTTGGAATTTGTGAAGCCGTTTTATTTGCAAAAAATCGAAGACAATCAAAGTGATGCTCGAAACCAAAAACCCACTAATTTTTGCCGTCAACTTCGATGTCTGTGGTCCGATTTTTTTGAACTTTTTCTTGTTTTGTGGGTCTTTCTTGATCAAAATCACTTTTCGTTTTTGAGAAAAAATCAAAAATGCGTTGGAAAAGTGCTTTGCGTTAGAATTCATACTGCTCCTAAACGCCTTGGCCGATCTGGGAGACATTTAACAGGAGGTCAATATATGTTTATGTGGCCACATCTCGCCACATTTCGAATCGAATCCTTTCCTTCGAATCCCGGTTCGAATCTCGCCACATTTTTCGAATATCACATCTTTTCGAATCGAATCTGACAAGATTCGCAATTGTCGAATCGAATGCAATCCTCGAATCTCATCAAGATTCGCCCAGCCCGACCAGAGGGTCCTTTGCCCACAATGTTCGGTATCGGTTCTGTTGTCACAACTCACGAACCTTTCATTTCAGAAATATGGTGGAATGTCAGATTTCCCGCAATTGTGTGTTTTTGAAGCCCGCGGTTTTTTGGCTATTTTCTGAAATTTCTTGCGGTTTTTCCGCGGGTTTTTCACAAAAATCTTGCGGGTTTTCAAAAAATCATCTGGCAACACTGGCCACCGCTTCGCACCTTTTTCGAAGGTTGCAATACCTACGGCTAGGTTGCGTTAGATTAGGTTAGGTTAGGTTTGGTTGAGTAAGGTTTAGAAAAACAAATGTTGAAATTGGCTGGAATTACCAACAACCAATCAGAGACGCGCTTGCGGAAGTGGATTGGGAAAAAAATATGCATCCGAGAACATAGGGATATGACGACCCAGATGAGTTGCCTGGGGGTGGAGCCGCAGAGGTCGGGTAACATGGGGGTTCCAAGCCCCCAGCCGTGTTCCAATGGTGGATAAGCCCCGGGCGCCAGTTTACAAACCCTGCCGCGACTTTAGATGGCAGAGACCGGGACCCTCACCGAGCATTGTTTTTTCCGAGAGGGGACAGGCTCAGGTCAGGTTCAGATGGCTTTCGCCAACAAAAAAAAACATTTTTCGATATGCGAAAACAGGGCCCCAATCGAGCATTCTCGCACCAAACGCTCTCTGTGATACAAAGTCGCGGCAGGATTTGTAAGACCGCGCCTCGGGCGGGGGGTGTGGTTTGGCCACTGTCCGTGATTTGTGCACGGGAAATAATTTCAGATATTTGGGTATCATTTTCCACCAGTGCGAGCAAGAGGAATATGCCAGGGAGGGGGATAGCGAACTGCACAGAAGGGGCATTTCCAATCGGGAGGACAGTTGCCCTAAATGATGTCCCTATAGATTGACAACAAATGTATAGGTACCTTCCTGTTATTTTGTCTGACGCCACACAGTGGCCCAATTGCAAGCGAAGCGAATTGCAGTGAGAGCAGACGGGTCGGATCAACTTCAGGATTGGCTTCACTTCAGAAAAAGCGAAAGGACACCACAAATCACGTCCTCGAACTTGGGAACATCTACATGTCGTGGGGGATTGGGAACTTTTCCCGAAAAAAACTGCAAAAACCAGCCATCGCCGGAAAACCGCGAAGGACATTTCGAACCCGGGGTTTTGAAAGTCTCCGAATTGAAATACTCAGGGGTTTACCTTGCCAAAGATCTTTCTTGGAACGCCACATCATTTGCATTCTGTCAAAGGGAAAGAAAGTCCTGGGTATGTTGATGAGGAATATAAAGTCCGCACAGCCACCTGCGCCAAGCTTAATGCGCCGGAAAAAGGTTCATTGTTTCTTTTCTTTTTGTGAAAAGGTTCATTGGTTTTTGAAAATCGGTTCATTGTTCTTTTTGGAGGTGAATATTCATTGATTTTTCGGAAAAAAGTAAATTTTGGTTCAAGGTTTTTGCTGAACGTCCAGGTCTCTTATGCGTTCTGGCAGTGGCACCTGGCTATGGACCAAGTTGACGGATCGCTTCCCCGGCTCTCCATTTGGACTGGGGCTGGCACTGATTTCCGCAAACTGCGAGTGAATCTCATGAGACGCCACATTGCTTGCTGCTTTTCTTTTGCAAAGGGAGATAACGTTCGAAGTCTGAAACTGCCCAATTGTTGAAGCGGAAGGATCGAAGGAGGATTTCATTTCCCGCCCCAACAGTCCAAATCAGTTTATTCGAATCAATCCAAACAGGCCGTGGAAAAAATTCAACGTGGTCAAAAACTCAGACAATCACAATTGCATCGGAAGAAAAAGGCCACGCACTCTTTGCGAGCTGAGTCACAAATTATTCAAGGTAATGCGAAGTATGTTTGGTGCTTGCGGACATTGACGTGCATTTGAAAACACACTACAAAAACACATTGGCTTATCCTCAGGCTTGCATAAAAGCCACAAAATCCACTCATCATACCCTGCGAGAAGATTCTTGGAGAAAAATGCGAAAATGTGGGAATCTTGGGAATTTTGGTACTCTCCCTCCCGGCCCTTCACCGGTCTGCCGGCAAATTTGATATTTTCAGCTGAAGGGGACTTTGCGCATTTGGGGGACGGAGCTTTGTTTCTTCGCCAATTCACAGGGAAATATAGTTGGTTGCATGAAGACCCCAATCTGGCTGTTGCAGTTGAAGCAGTGGAACCCCGAACGAGCAGACCGCAGGTTCCACCCTCAAATTTTTTTGTTCCAAACGAGCTTTCCCGTTTTTGGAGGTTTGGACTTTGACACGAGGTGAGGTGAGATAAAAAAAAGTTCCCAAATCGGTATGTATGTATTTCTTGAATAACCCCGGTTAATCCCAATTTTGGGACGAAGGGCCCATATGTTGTGTCGCTTTTTTAATCGGGCCAGTGGGCCCGAAGGGCCCACTAGTTATACATTATTAAACATTCGATTCGAGAGTGTGCTGAGATTGTGAGACTGTGACTCTTGAGCGCATCGGATTCCGGTCGTTGGTCCTTTTCGCTTCCCGACAAAGTAAACCTTTCAGGTGGTTAGGACGGAGAGGACCCGCGACAATTGGGAGACGGTGCGTCTCGGGTGTTGCATGCGTGACCTTAACCTGCAGGACAGACGGCTGTTTTGTTCCAAGGGGGTCGGAAATGGCTGCAGTGGCAAATCTTGTTTTTTCATTCTGGCTTCTGTTGTTTTTGTTTTTTGCTTTCACCTCAAACCCCGCATCCAGTTATTTTTCATTGGGGCTTGGCGCCAAGCCACCCATACATCATAAAAAATCCAATTTCGGAAAATTTTCTCTGGTTCCTTCGGCCCATGATTTTTCCCATGTCGCCCTGAAGGATCATGGGTCAATCTCTCTTGGTAGACAGAATTGGATTTTTGGTCGAAGTGCCTTGCCCCTCGCCTTGGGCTCTTGTCTTTTCCAGCTTCTGTTGATTTGTTGTGGAGATGTTGAGCAGAATCCTGGGCCAACTCCCACCCGTATCCCAACTTCCAAACCAAAATCGGCAAATGCCGCTGCCGGCAATTCGAAAAAATCAAAAGCCAACCTTGCTTCCGATTCTGATGATTGGATCATGTGTGATCAGTGTTCACAATGGATACCTTTTGGATCGTCTGGATTGTCTGTGTCCTTTCGGGATGCGGGTGCCCTGCCATATACTTGCAGATTTTGCATCCTCACAGCTGAAGTGGCTTGTCTCAGGGCCGAAATCTGCAACCTAAAGGCAGAGATGCTGGAGTTGCGCAGACCAAGGTCACCACAACCACCACCACCACCCTGCCCACTTGAAGCTGATGTCTCCATTCTTAAAGCGCAGGTGTTGGAGCTGAGCAAATCAAAATCACCACCTCCTTCCTCACTTGCTGTTGGTTTGCCTGCAGAGAGTTCAGCTGGAAGCAAACCTGTGAGATCTGGTCCTGCCCTTAATATCCGAAAAAACAACTCTTTTTCTCCTCCTGGCCCATGCATGCAGGCTGAGCCTGCCCCTGCCACCTCTTCTCTCAGGAAAGGTGATGGGCCAAAGGACGTTGTCTTGTCAATTGGCAGCTCAAATTTAAAACACCTATACCCTTTTCTTGGCAAGGCAAGTGGATGTGCAAGATTTACCAGGTGGAGAAAAAGTCTAGATATTCATGGGGTATATCCAATTTTTCACAACAATGCCTAAAAAGTATGGGTGACTGTAACCGCCTCTTGGTCAACTTAGTCATCGGGGAAATTGATATTATTCATGCATCCGTACCCCATGTTCTGTTGTCAGTCACGAGGTTGATAGGTGATTTCAATACAGCTACCTGTCTAGCTTCTCCAGGAATGAACTTCAGCATGAATATTTGCTCAATCCCCCCTAGGCCGCTTGATCCGTTCATAAACCAAAAAATTTCCAAGCTAAACGATGCATTGGCCTCCTTTAGCCAGAATCTTGTCAATGTCAACTTTCTGGATCTTCGTCACATCCAATCATCTGCTATCTCCGAGGATGGCTTCCACTATTCTAAAACTGGAGCTCAGAATGTAGCTGGCCAGCTTACTCGCTCCATCAATTCTTTTTTAGGTCATTGACGATTCTGCCGCCTTTAGTCCAACCCAATGACCCGAATGTTGACATTGACACCATCATATGCAGCAGTGGTGCTGATGGAAATGGGCCGGAGGGATCTACTTACCGCTTCGGCGCGAGAACCTCTGGCCCATTTCCTGATGAACCACCTCTTGAAGTTAACCAGTCTCCTTCTCATAGAGTGAACATTATTCGGAATAGAATTTCTCCTTCTGATAGGCTCAGTATAAAATTCACCCTCTCATTGTTGCTTTTTAATTCTCGTAGCCTCCTTCCTAAGCGTTATGCATTGCGGCCCATTCTCGATTCTATCGATGCTGATTGTGTGGCTGTCACAGAGACTTGGCTCGATGATTCGTGCACGGAAAATGACATTCTTCCCCAAAAATATATAGTTTTTCGTAGAGATCGCTTGAGAACTGGTGGAGGGGTACTCCTGGGAGTGAAACATTCCCTGCAGCCCAAGCTTGTTTATAGCAGCGAAGCATTTGAATTTATTGTGGGTTTCTCTTGGATTTTCTTACCCTCCCGCAGGGATGGGTAAACGTATAAAACTCCACGTATAATACGTGCGTATAATACGCACGTATAATACACGTAGAAAACGTATAAAACCTAAAAGTCGAGTGATACCTCATTTTTTGCAGAAAAAGCTGCTCTTTAACATGCTAACATTCTATTCATCACATTAAAATAAGGACAAGCATCATCATCAATGAAAGGAAAAAATTAAAACGGTTAACCAGTGAAGCCCCGCAATTACTTTCAAGTTGGCCCCACAAGATTGTCTTTGCCACACACCATTGTAAAATATATTTCAAAATTGCATGTGCACCAACCATGTGAATGTTGATGCTGCCAAATTGGAATTATTTACTTGCATCTTTTATAACATAGGTCTGGATGCATGTAGCTATGTGCCTGGTAAAAGAGATCAGTGCACAGAAAACCAAAAAACGACAATAATGGGAGAAGGCAAAAAATAACATCACTATTCACTGTCGACGTTATTGTTAAGCAGCAAATGGATGCAAAGAATGGTTGCAATGAGAAAGTGCCAAACACCAACCTCACTGCTTTGTCTCACATTTGCAACGTTCATTTGCTAAGGAAGCTTGTTCCACAACAAGGGTGGCCCCAGAAATCCTGACTGCCGGATTCGATCCGGAGCTGCCTTACCCAACTTCATTGGGCCAACTGAAGAACCTTTGGAAATGGAAGTAATATCAGTTCAAACACCTTCAGAAGAAATATTCTCTATGGCCCTCTAGATGTCTCATTGTTGCAGGAGCATTGATTCCAAATTTGGTTTAATTTCATTGTGACTTTTTTTTGTACGACGAGGCTGTAGAGCCGTATTTCGAGGAATGTATTTGTCCTTGTTAATTTGCGCCGGACTGTGTCTTGGCAAATTAATTGTCAATAATAATATTCCTGTGCCAATTCTCTTTCTGGTCTGCCAACATCACGGGAAAAACTACTCAGCAGTGACAGCCAGTAAATGGCAAACAAGCACACATGTTTGAAACCACCAAAGTACTAATGCATACAGCATTTGAGTGAAGGCCTGGCATAAATGCCCTGGGTAACCATGAAATCATTGGCACGATCGTTTTATCACAATTGCTTCATCGTTGTTTCATCGCGATCATTTCATCATCAACAAGGTATTTCATTTTTATCCACTAGGTACCTACCTACCTATTTTGTAGATTTCTTTTCAGATTGTGAATGGGTGTGGTGTGTGCCGATTGATGAAGCTTGCTTAGGGGTGCTCTTGAGTGATTGTATCTGTGTGATTGTTGTCCGTCTGTTATTGAATGCCTTACAGATAATACAGCTGACGATCGCGTATCCATCCACTCCCTTCCTTCCTTTTCCCAGGTATGTGATGGAACATTGCTGTTTTCTGAGAACTTTGCTGTTCGCCATTGATGGCTTGAGAGCGTGGAGTGCAGACTAATAAAAAACGTTCGCCCAATATCAGCGCAGAGCACGTGGCAAAAATCTCACACGAACTGCAAATGTTGAAAAAAAGGTTAATCAAAGTCCTGCCAGATGCAAGCAAGAATCCAGCTGATGATGGGAGTGAGAATTCTGGCATTTGAGTACTTGGACAGATTGTGGTTCGTCGATGTATGTATCATAGGCAGAGCATAGGATCCGGGGATTTTCAGTTCAGATGAAATTTCCGGAGAAAATGGCAATTATTTTTCCTGATGTTCGTCAATTATTTTTCCTGATTTTCGTCAACAGGACATTTTGTATAACAGTGCGACCTGTTTTGAAAAGAAAACCACCATTACAAATATTTGTAAGCAGTGGTTGGCATTGTGAACGGATCAGCAGGCGATGCGACCACGTCAAGAGATTAAAAAACAAAGTCACATTTTTTTTGTCTGTTTTTTAATCTCTTGACGTGGTCGTATCGCATGCTGATCCAAATTTTAGATCCAAATTTAAAATCCAAATTTTAGACAAAAATCTAAAAATGCAAGTTGAGCTCTTACAATAATCCCTTCCTGTGATCGTCGTCATTTCCAACAACATATTCAGGTTTTATTCCTCCCACGCTACCCTCAGTTCTGAAATAACTTCAGAATTGAATTCCTTGTTAAATTTCACCCCCAAGTCATGTGTCACACATGTTAAATTTTTGCACACGTATAATACGTACGTATAAAACACTTTTATACGTACGTATAATACGACGTATTATACGTAGAAAACTCACGTATAATACTTAAGTATTATACTTACCCATCCCTGCCCTCCCGCCTATCTTTTGCTGCTGTATAGACCTCCCAGCGAGTCCGTAAACTGCTTCACTGCAATTTATTTAGAGTTCCTGGCAGCAATCACTCCATGCCTGCAGTCACATCCGCTTGGTTGTAGCTCGCCAATTTTCATCATTTTTTTTTTTTTTTACTATGTTGGGGGCCACAGGCAGTAAAAGCCATTGGACGTGGTAAACCCCGGTCAGACATGCATCATGGGTGACTTCAACCTCAATGTCCTCCCTTGTCCTGCAGACTGTGTTTATCCAGAAGGATTGCAACGCCTATGTGACAGGTTTTCTCTGAGTCAGGCTGTGAACATTGTAACTCGACCCACTGACATGCTTGAGCCGAATGTTGGAACAGCTATTGATCTTATTTTTCACTGTCCACAATCAACAGCAATGTCAATTAAATCCCTTATAGGCATGAGTGACCACTTTATGATAAGTGCCTTTTTCCAGGTTGATTGTTGTGCACCTCCCCCTCTCCCTTCCCACCAAAGTGACCTTGGCCGCACATATCTTTTTGACAAATATGACAGGGATGCTGTCGATAGATTACTTGACTTTGCTCTGCTTGACTTCTGTAATCTTGACCCCATAGTTGACCAGCTCTGGACTGAATTCAAGACAGTTTGCACTTTGACCATTGATCACTTTATACCTAGGCGGGATCCAATTAAAATTAGAAATCTCTCCTTCCCACCTTGGTTTAATGCCAGTCTTCGCCAAAAATACTTCAAAATGTTAAACCTTTTTTCTTCCTGCTCCTCAAACCAGAATCTGTTCCCTCTTTATGCTGCTGCTTTAAAGGATTACCAAAACAATCTGAATTTCATTGAGGCACGCTTTGTTCAGAAACTTGCAATCAATGATGTCATCACATCAAAGCAGTTTTGGAAGTTCCACAATAGCAAAACTTCCAGTCAATGTGCCTTTGGTGCCAATGCTGGGTCGAGTAGCTGTTTTGCTTTGGCTCTGAAGAGCTATCTCAACCCAAAGATTCCTGCTGCATCCACTGTCACCCACAACCGAGTTCAAGCTTTTCTCCGTGATGCTGATTTGATTTCCCTGGAAGCGGTGGTTAAAGCGATCAAAACATCAAAGAACTCCACTTTCAATGTCATTGATTCCATACCTATGGCATTCCTTAAAAACCACTGCGACAAACTAAAAACTTTCCTTTTTGTGCTCTTCTCAGTATCCTTGGCCCAAAATGTAATCCCAAATGATTGGAAAATGAGTATCGTGATACCACTAGCTAAAGGTGGCCAGCCTCTTTCCACTACGTCCTTCCGACCAATAAGTCTTATCAGCTCTTCAGCAAAACTTATGGAAAAGATGGTAGCTGGCTATTTATATCGGTTGCTCGAGGGTCAAAAATTCTTCTCTCAGCATCAGCACGGTTTCCGCAGCAAGCTCTCTTGCGAATCCCAATTGACCAGTTTTGTGCATGACATCGCCACTGCTCTCGGAAAGTCCAGTCAGTCTGATGCAATTTTCATTGACCTGGTTAAGGCATTTGACAAAGTCTCAATACCTATTCTTCTCTCTAAGCTATCTATGCTGAGAATTCCTGAAAATCTTTTCCTGTGGCTCTCAAATTTTATCTCTGACAGGCAGTTCGAGGTTCTCGTTTGCAACGATCTGTCAGAGGCCCACCCACTCACTAGTGGCATTCCTCAAGGCTCAGTGTGTGGCCCTCTCCTCTTTCTCATTTATATTAATGATATTGCAGATAATATCATCTCCAACATCAGGTTGTTTGCAGATGATATAGGCCTAGTCCTCTACAGAGTTATCAGGTCTCCAGATGATTCCAAAGCCCTTCAGGATGACCTAGATTCCATAGTCAAATGGTGTGATGAGAATCAAATGAGTATAAATGTCGCAAAGACATCTGTTATGTCATTTGCTTCATCTACACATCCCTCCATCTCAGATTATTTCATTGGTCCCTCTGTGTTGTCTCGCCCAGAGAATATCAAATACCTTGGCATTCATTTCAATCCTGCCCTGAACTGGGGACCTCATATAAGTCAGATGGTAAAACGGGCATCAAATCAACTGAAATTTCTTATCCGACACTATTCCCACGCCTCCAGAAAGGTAAAGGAAATACTCTACTTCTCATTGGTTCGCTCCATCTTAGAATATTCAACAACGACCTGGGATCCTCATCTTCAGTGCCACATTGATGCACTTGAAGCTGTCCAGCGCAGGGCAGTGAGGTTTGTTTCTGGGGACTTCTCCTTTCACTCCAGTGTGACATTGCTCAGGGAAGAGCTGGGCTGGGAATCCCTTGCTAAGAGGAGAAAGCTCAGGGGTGTTTCAATTTTTCGAAAATGTGTCCGTGGTGAGGGAGGATGGGCAGGATGCTGTTGCACCCTGGTCAAAAACACAGGGTCGACGAGGGCCAGTGACCTCGTTTTTTTCTTTCTCTTTCGAAGTAGACTCTTCTAGTGAGGATCTTAATGTGACTGAACCTTCAAATAGTGATGTGAAAAGCTCTAGAATATTTTGGAATTCCATAGTTAAGGGTCTATCTGTGTATGATTGGTCTGACCTTATGCTGTTGGAGGACTCAGATGTTGTGGTTTCTGAATTCCTGCAGGTTTATGAGAGTTTACTTAGTAAGTATACCATTGTCAGGCAAGGTGGTCGCTTAAGACGATATGCATTTCCTTTGAATCCGTGGATGACGGATGACTTATTACATGAAATTCAATATAAGGATTTATTGTATAAGCGTTTAAGAAGAGATCCTGGTTGTGAAACACTCCGCTGCCTCTATAAGAAGGCCAGGAACCTGGTAGCAACTAAATCAAAGATTGCCAAACGGAATTATTATTCACATCAATTTTCTAAGGTTGAAGGTAACACTAAGGCTACCTGGAAAATAGTAAATAAGATTTTGAATCGGAAGAGTGGGAAGTCAAACTCGGCTATACCCTGCAGGAATCGGTGTCCCCACTTGTGCACTCATAAAGCTGAGGTGGCAGACGCGTTTAATGAATATTTTTGTGGTGTGGGCAAAGCATATTCAGATAGATCTTATGATTCTGTTGCATACTTAGACAGTGTTAGATTTAATCCTGCAACTATTTACCTTAATCCTGTTTCTGTGGATGAAATTGCATCTATTATAAACACTTTGCAAAATAAAAATTCTTGTGGTATTGATAAATTTGCTATTGATGTATTGAAAAAGGCTTGTTGTTCTGTTAGTATTCCTATAGCTCATGTGTGT
>JASGXE010012301.1:0-11175 GCA_030068105.1 Sinentomon sp. SZTP_YWyxl
GGAGATGGTGGCGGGATCCGTTTGATAGCGCAGCCGATGGAATGCTTCCCGAAACCCTTTAGGCCTATATGCATTTCGAAAACGGCACCAAAACACGGTGTCGCTGCTGGGAGGACCAAATTGCCACATGAATCGGGAGATCGCAGTCCCAGGGTGCCATGCTGCTTTCACTTTCAGCGAATCGCTTTTCATTTTGGTTCGCCGGCGAATTTGGTATGGCACGAATTTTCTCGCGCGCCAGTTGCGCCTCATTGAATCCTTGTAAATTATTTTGGTGCCCTTGTCCGGTCGTGACAAAATTATTGTCCGTCTGTTGCTATGGCCCCAGCGGAGGCATTGTCGTCCTTGCTTTCGTCAACAATGGGGAGGGGGATACACCGAAGCCCCCCATTGTTGTTGCGGCTGACGTCAGATTGCTTCACCTTTGTTGTTGAATTGAGATTGATTGATTGGTCGATTAGCTGTTGGTTAATGACGCGAAGTGCGCAAAACAGCCAATTAATTATGTGCAAGATTGAATCGACTTGAGCATTCGTTCCAATCTTCGAAAACTGCAAGTCGCTTCGTTTGGGCGACCACGCAGACGAATTCGCCATCTGATTAGGCATCGTTGTCAGCCGCCCGGAAACTTGGGCCACAGCCATCTGAATCGGTACCTGCATGGCTGAGACTTGGCCAAGAGGGCAAAAATCTCGCCCTTTCAATTCTGCCGCCTTTTGAATTCTGCCGCCAAAGGGTGGCGAATGCTGAACAAATTGCGTCAAAATCCTGGCGAAGTTGAAATTTGCCAGATGTTTTGCCCACACGTGTGGCACACGGATGACTTGTTAGCACGAAGTCGGTGTCAGAATCAGTGGCGGTGAGGTCAAATGTCGCATGCGTCCTCGTTTCTCAGGAATTTTGACCTCGCATGCTTCTGAACTGGCGCACTCGCGGATGACGAGAATTGCTGGGAGAACATGCAACTTGGAAAGTGAAGCCACGCCACCCACCATCAACGAAAGACTGCCGGAAAACTCACGCAAACCAGCATGACAAGCGTCGCATTGCCGCACATTCGGGATTTCTCGATACATTTTGCCAAAAGGAGTCTGAAATTGTGGACACCTTTGTTTTTGGAAACCAAAATGATTGTATGTGCGTGAATGTCCAACAGGGTGTCGAAAAACTGTCATTTTTCTCGAAAAAAAAAAGAATCCAATTTGTGCTCTCGGGGGTGAAGATTTAGGGTTCTTCCAACTGAATTCTAAATTTCACCCTGGCCGTTAAACCCTTCACCCGACTTGAGCAATGTTTAAATCATATGCTTATTCGGGGGTTGTTGAAAAATACGGGCATTTGGCGCACATTTTGCAGTGTGCGGGAGAGCTTCGCTGGCCCACAACCATCCACGAATCCCCAGCGCGCCCTGCACGGAAAAATGTGCAAATTTAGTCGGCTGTCCTCAGTGCCGGTTGTGAGTCAACCTTTTCTGGGCACACTGTACACCGGATTTTTGCGTAAATAATTTATTTGGGCCGGTCAGCTTCTTCCGCCAGTTCTCTCAGAACGTCTGCCATTTCAATCCATCCCGGAAACTCTGGTTCTTCGAAATTGCTTTGCAGGATGCACTTTCAAAATTCACCAGAATTCTGTTTTCTCTCAGACAAAATCGAATTCCCAATTCAATCAATCTCGTTTCTCTCTGTCACTATTGGACTTTATGGGCACGCATTTTGCAAAGTGCAAGGATTAAAAATTTACGTGAAATGTGGCTCCCAAAGCACATGGAAATTGACTCAAGGTGCGCCAATCATAGGAAAATTTCGAAAAAGAATGCGGTTTCAGTGCAGACACCGGCGATCCAAAATTAAAATCCGGCTGAAAACGACACGCGCAATTGCTGGGAGAAACTGAGGTGAGGCTAAACGCACGTTGATTCCAGCGTTCGTTCTGCGCTTCCTGTTTTGAAGTCACATTTCAAGCAAGTTCAATGCAATCACATTGCGCATTGTGTAGGACGATGCACGTTTGATCTCAGAATACACAAAAACTGGTGTCATATTTCGTGACAACTCTGTGGTTGAATCAAGGCTTGTTCTCAAAATTTCGCATTGGTCTGTTAGCGAGCGAGAAATTCTTCGTGGGGAAGTTCAAGCAAGGCTTCAGCGAAAGATTTCTCCCTGTGTTGGAAATCGGGAGAGTACGAGTAATTTTATGCGCGACCCTGTACCCGTTCTTCACGATCGCGTTCTTTGGTGTTTCCTTGAAACGACCGACAGAAAATCCTAGCTCGTCAATTTCTGTGCCGGCTCACGGCTGGCTGTCTTGGCATCCATTTCCTGCCGCGCCTTCTTCCTATTTTAGTTGCCTCTCTTCTAGATTTCCTTCCTTCTGGTGGTAGCGTGATTTTTCTCACAGGAATGGAAGGGACTGTTACTGCTCTAACTCTTTGGCCTAGCATGGAGGCTTGTTCGCCGCCTAAAGCAAGCAAACATTAGAAACAGCTGTCTCTGTATGGATGGCTGCATTTCGGAAGTTTCCTTTCGCTGGCAGTCGTGACCTTTTGCATCGAATGAGGGAGCAGAAATTCGTCATTTTGTTTCCAGAGTGGAGGTCCGCATTTTGCATCGATTTTCCATTTGCCGACTCTGTTGTGACCTTTGTCCCCATTTCTTGCTTTTTTCGCTGGCATCCAGTTTGTCCTTTTGCGCTGGAGTGTGAGTTTGATTGCAATTTGCAATCTGAGTGTTCTTGGAAATTTGGAAAAGTTTTGATGTTCCAGTGTCTATTTTTGTGATGGAGTAATTTTTACCTTCTAAAATTGGCAAAACGTTTTTTGCCTGTTTCAAAATTGTTGTGACATTTTTCATGATGCTAATTCCAATGTGTTTTTCCTTGTTGTTTGAAATTTCACAGACTGTTATTTGTACAGTTGTATTTTGGAGTTCTTGAAAGGTTATTTCGTTTGTCACTTTTCATGATTTTGCTGTTTTTTTTTCTTGCAGAATGAGAAAGATATCAGACACTCGATTCGTCGTTCTTTACGACGCTCCCTTCGTCGACCACAAAGAATGGATAGGCTAAGGAGGAGTCTAAGGGAGAGCTTCCGAAAGAAGAAAGATCACCTACCCGAAAGCTCCAAGCCCCACCAGTGGCAGACGGATGAAAATGCAGTGAGGTCGGGGGCATGCAGCTTCGTTGTGAAGGTTCGTTTGAGGATGGTTACTTGGCCATTTTAGGGTGATTTAAAAGTGCGACACCTGTGCACCATGGCTTGCTGTGGCCTTTTGTATTCTCTGCAGTGTCCTAGATGGATTGAAATCTGCGCATGAAAACGGCCATCCACTGCCAACAATGGCAAAGCCATTCCTGGGAGGCCCACAGACGTTCCACATTTGCAGTATGACTATCCTGCATATTGTTTGCTTGTGATTGTTTGGCGGAGTTCAGCGGTTCTTACGAGTGGGGATGACTGGTCCAACAGATTCAACAATTAGGAAACCTCACGTGAGGAAAAATATCGAGGGATTCACATCAGGCGAGAGCAGGGGCCATTCGACTGGGATGGCTGTTAAATCTGCCTTCAGGGATACCTACTTCTGGCCAGGGGATTCCTTCCTGACCTGGCCTGCAAAGCCCTCTCCCACTATTTTGCTGTTACTTGAATTCTTGCTGCAGTGCAGTGAGACATGACATTGGCTGAGACTGTACGAGCCAGCTGTTGGTAGATATTTTGTACCTATGAACAAAAGTTGCGATTTACTGAAGAAAAGTTGGCTTGTCTTCACACTGATTCGTCCATTCGGCAAAGGTGATGCTTCCATCACTTACAGTAAACTGTTGCAAGAAATTCCTCTCCCAGACACGTCTCCAATTCCTTCGGCTTATTGGAAGAACTATAAACTCATTTGACATTGTCTGGCCATGGTTTTTTTGCCTGTGGCCATGGTTTTTTACCTGGACACAGGCTGCAATCAAATGCATGGACCAGGGCCAGGTGACATTGTCAGATTTCCCTTTTTTTGAAAGTGTGCAAGTGGTCACATGGTCAAGGAGGGCATGTCTCTCTCTCCTGGGGTCAGTGAATTACAAATTGACTGACCCCAGAGGGGGGAGAGCAGAATTACACAACAATAGTGGCGGAGAGATCATGAACAGGGTAACGCTAACTCCAGAGGTAACGTCAATGCGAGGCAAATTTTTCCCATCTAATCCAATGATAAAAATTTGCCCCGCATTAGCTTTACCTCTGGAGTTAGCGTTACCCCGTTCATGATCTCTCCGCTGTTGGACTTTTTGGAGATGCATTTTTGCTGGCTGTTGTGAGTTTGGATGTTTCATTTATTTTTTGGGCAAAAACCACATCAACCCATTGGTATCAAAATGCAATCCTGCACAAAGAAATATCAGGAGCTGCATAGGCACTTGATCGAAGCGATCTCTTCTGATGACTTTCTGGACCTTTTTGGTGAAGCATCCACAGATAGGTATAAAGAATGTGGTTTTTGGCAAGTGTAGTTTTTCTTCTAGTTCAGCAGCAGTTTCTTTCTTGACTGGCAGAAGGGAGTCTGGGTACACACGAGTGACATCATGTGCATTTCAGTGAGGTCATTATGTTGCAGTTCACTTTGACATGCTCACAGTAAAGTTCTTGCCAGCAACAAAAGCAAGCATGGTGATCACATGCTAGTGTGATTGCACTGTGGAATATTCAAACCTGGTGGTTGGCCAATGGCTCCCTCAGCTACTTTCCATGTTGGAGAATTTGTTTTGCGCATTGATGCATTTTTCTACACCAAATTTGCATACGTTTTGGGAATTCTGTTTTTGTTTTCTTCAGAGCATGCTCGAGGACATTCCTAGTTCTTCTGCCATCTGGCTTGCAGGTTGCACCCTCCATGGTACCTGCATGAAGTGTAAGCAATTGTTTGCTTCCCGGCAATCGGCGATCGGCCAATCCAACATTTTAGAGAACAATAATTTGGCTATCCACGGTGAAAGAATTTCACAAATCACACTGAATTGCGAAAGCAAGACTCGGAAGTCATCCGGACAAAAATAGCTTCCCACAAAATCAATTATTGATCCACAAAAATAGGTGGGCACTCAAATGAGCTTCATGCATTGGTCCAATCTCTTATCTGGCCTTAAAAAAAAACAAATTTGGCAAGTGTGGATAATTTAATTTTCCACGACTTGTAGTTTTCAGGTCAGTGTCTTCAAAGAGGTAAATCTGGGCCATGCTTAACGTACCTGGGTATGTAATTAGGGTTTTTACCTGTGCTTAACTCGTATTTCTCCATATAATTTCTGCTTTCAGTACCTGGGATGTGTTGAAGTGTTTGAATCAAGGGGGATGACTGTCTGTGAAGAGGCTTTGAAGGTTCTGCGGGTAAGATGAATCATGTCATTTTCTTCATTTTATTTGTTGTCAATGAACAATGAACACCAAAGGACAGAGCAAAAGAAAAAAGGAAAAAGCTTTGTATCGGGTCAACGCAGCATGTGGAAAGTCTACCTGGCTCCTGTTGTTCGTCACAAACATCCCAAAGCAATTGCCGCTTCTGTTTATGTTTCCTGCTTTTCCATGTCATTCACATGGGGAATCCATACTGATTGTATGGATTGATTGGATTTTCCTTCTTGGATTTTTGAGATCATTTCCCGTGTTATCCACAAGTTGGACAGCGTTACCCCATTTTGGGCCACATAATTGTAACAGAAAAGGATGTGGGTTACATTTTTTCATGGGTGAGCAGCAGAACCTTATTGCACTTGTCTTGCGAATTATCCAGTCCCTACAGGTTACCTGCAGGGACTGGAAAACTCATTGGGATGATAGGTTTATAGAAGCATTTCAGAGATGGGTGATTTTTTTCTTCTGGCATTTCCTTATGTTAGCCATTGACATTGTTTTCATGAGCAATGTGCGAAAAGCAGCACAAACATGTTCCCACCGGGTGGGTATTTCTTTTTCTTAAGTTAACCGTTTACCTACTTAAAATTGAGGAAAGCTGTCTTTTTGGGACTGTTTCGATTCAGATGCTCGCAGAAATCCGTTAGTGCAGAGGACCCAAGCAACAAAACGTCTGAAGCTGTGGAGTGCCAGAAAAACTAATAGAATCACAGATGCAATTTAAATGCAATAATTGTGGCAGCCAATGGAACATTTTATTCCACAACGAAAAATAAGCACCAAGGGTTCTCCTTAACCGGTACCCAACTAAACAGTAAAAACGAATGCAAGATTTTTTAATATGGTGATGAAATTGTTGAAGCAAAATTGTTGAAATCGATGTCAAGAAAGTTGAAGAAATGTGGCAGTGTTTCCTCTTTGTTATGAGGCATCCAAAATTGAGTTTCGGAGACAACCCTTTGTTCATTTAGTGCCACAATTGCATTTGAATTGCATGTGTGGTTACATTCATTTTCCCAGCACTGTATGGGTATGCATTGTTGAAAACTTCCATCCAGGAGGCAAGCCACGAATGCTAGGAATTCATGGCTAGCTATTTTCAGGACTGGATATACATGCTGCTTGTTTGGTGCTTGCTGAAAGATGCTCGGTGGGAACTGTATTTCATAAATTGAGCAGATGGTCGTTTGGTGGTGAAATAGATTACAGGCTTGGCTGCATTTTGCATTTCATGATCTGTTGACTACACATTCATGGTTGCCAATTAGGCCTAAATTATACAGGGCGCGGATTTTAAAAACAGTCCATTGCTGGCCATTTTGCAGCCGTATTTCGACGGCGTCATTGACAATTTTTCTGCGAAGCCGACATTTCTGTTAACAATAATTAACCAGCTCGAGACTGAGCCGTTTCGGTGCAAGGTGTCCCAAAAGTGCCATCCAAAAGTGCACTTTTTTCCGCATTCCATGATATTGGGCTAAAATTTTTCATAAAGTCATCGCAATTATTATGCAGACTCGCAATCAACAACTGACTATATGGGTGCTGGAATAATGGTAATTTATCATTCGCAGCATGAACGAAGGCATTGCCATGGTTCGCCGAGAAGAAAATAACGGAAGTTTCTTCATTTGGTTGAAAAGAATGGATGGTGCTCAAAATGAATGCAATTGCAGTTCACATGATGCCCTTTCATTTGCCTCCTTCGTAGATTGGAGGTCAGGCGTACCTGTTGTAATCTACTGTGTTCGTGGTGCAAACAGATCGCAAAAAGGAAAATAAATAAAGAAACAACAGATGAACCGAGGTCAGTTCTGCTTTCGCTAGATTGCACGAATTCTCGCGACAGACATTGTCCCAAAAATTTACGAGTCGGTGGGCGAACAAAATGATGACCACGCGCAGCCTCGATCGGCTCCACAGGGGACGATTTGTTTTCCAGCACGAAGGACCTCCAGCTCACGGCAAGCTGTACATACAGAATTCCTTGAAAACTGAATTCAGAGGGTTGGTCATCGGCAGATGTGGCTGCTTGAATGGCCTCTGCGGTCACCTGACCTTTCTTCCCCAATTGATTTTTTTGTCACCTCAAGACGGATTGTCTACGAAACAGCACGGGCATCGATTCAGGATTATCGTAAAAGAATTTCGACCGTAACGGCTGCAATTATTCCCCAAGAACTTGTGATTGCCCGCCAGAAATTTGTGAAATGGGCTGGGTGTTTGGGCTGTGATGGGCTGACAAAGCCCATCACAGAAAAATGGGCTGCACGAATTGTTGTCAGGAAGTTGAAGGCCAACATTTTGATCACAAATTGCAACTTTAAAGAAAATAAAGGCCTTCAAGACACAAGAAAAGATTTCAAATGAACCCAAAATTAAAATAACATAAAATTTAAATTTAAACTTCGCGAAAGATGCGTGCCGAAAAAATGGAACTTTGGGACACCTTGCACCGAAACGGCTCAGTCCCAAGCTGGTTAATTTGTAAACAGAAATGTCGGCTTATTTGCAGAAAAATTGTCAATGACGCCGTCGAAATACGGCTGTACCAGCAATGGACTGTTTTTAAAATCCGCGCCCTGTATACGTAGGCCTACCCAGTTTTCTCCTCCAAACTAGCAAGTGTCTTGTCAAAGCGTTAACTGGTGGCATAAGTATGCTGTTAATCAACTGTGTTCTGTTTTCTTCTTCTTCAGAATTCCAGACGAAGGCCTGTGAAAGCCATCCTTCATGTTTCTGGCGATGGGTTGAGAGTCGTCGAGGAAGATACCAAGGTTGTTCTTCTGTTTAATTAATTTTATGTTCCCTCTGGATCCTTAAGTTCCCTCTGGATCCTCTGGATCCCCTGTGATCCTTTTTTGTTGCAGAGATGAATGGCAGACTTAACCCTTCTTCGGGGCTCACAGTGATTTTGGAAAATCATTTTCAACGTTTTTCCAGATTTTCAAGGCTTTGTTATGTGGACGGAAATTGGGTTTTTTTAAAAAAAGGGAAAAAATTTTCCCCAAAAAAACCCTTTAACCCTTTTTGGTTTTTTTTTTCCACAAAGGAAAATTTGGAAAAAGGAACCTTTTTCCCAAAAAAATTTTTGGAAATTTTAATTTTAAAAACCCCCTTTTTAAATTTTTTTTTTTTTTTTTTTTTTTGGAAAAACAATTTGAAAAAAACCCTTTTTTTTCCTTTTTCCCCCTTTTTGGTTTTTTTTTTTAATTTTTTTTTAAAAAAAAAAAAATTTTCCCTTTTGGGTTCCCCTTTTTTCCCCCTTTTTTTTGGGTTTTGGTAAAAAAAATTATATTTCCCAAAAAAGGGGAAAGGAAAACCCCCCCAAAATTTGTTTAAACCAAAAGGGTTAAGGGCCCAAAAAAATTTTTCCCAATTTTTTTTTAAAAAAGGAAAAACCAAACCTTTTAAAAAAACCCCCCCTTTTTTCTTTTAAAATTTTTAAAAAACCCTTTTTTTTTCCCCCCCCTTAAAGGGGGAAAAAGGGGGAAAAAAGGGAAAAAAAACCTTCGGTTTTTTAAAAACGGGGCCCTTTGGGGGAAGGGGAAAAAGGGTTGAAGGCTTGTTTTTTCTCTCATGCACCAACTTGAAATGTCTTGATTGAATGATGAAATGTAAATATTGAATGAGTAAAACCTTGGATGCCATGTTGTTTTCTCCACAAAATTCACAGAGTTTTAGAGTTGCAAAGTATTTGCACACAAACAGTGTCTCGGGATTGTAATGTCCGTAACAAAAACATACTTGGAAAATAACCAGATAAAGGAGACCAAAATCAAAATAAACCATGCTCACTTTACTTCACAACAAAAAAAGAGCAAAACAATATAAAGAAACCAAATAAAACTGAAATTGACATTGAGAAAAGGTCGGCCAAATGTTGGAAATTTGGTGCAAATGTAATGTCCGTAACAATGGACTTCACCTTTATCATTTCAGTCAATTGAAAGGAAATTCTGGCAATTGTGAATGGGCGATTTTCCACGAAATGTGAAAATTTCCACGAAATTCATTGATTTCCACGAAATACCCCCTTTTTTCACGATATACATTCGAAAACGTCGTGTTTTTCCTTTTTTAATTAAGTGTCGAGCAGAGTGCACAAAAACATTTGAAAAATAAAGCTTTCTTTTGCTCTTTTCTCAGTCTCTTCTTCAGTTTATTTACATCATTTTTCCAATGTATTGTTCCTGCAAAATTCAAAGCAATCACATTCACATTGTAAAAATGACTGAAAATGCGTTTTTGACAGGTTCTAGCCTTTTTATTTCCACCGCCAAAAAACGAAATTTTGTCGACTTTTGAGTGAAATTTTCCAAAAATTATCACCAATTTCAACGTGCTCTACCGATTTGACTGCAGACCACAAAAGTGGCTGTGGTAGTACCAACAGCAGGGTCCCAAGGGACTCCAAGTTGG
Organism: Sinentomon sp. SZTP_YWyxl; assembly: GCA_030068105.1. NCBI lineage: Eukaryota > Metazoa > Arthropoda > Protura > Sinentomata > Sinentomidae > Sinentomon > Sinentomon sp. SZTP_YWyxl. The sequence goes on from JASGXE010012301.1 coordinate 9,821, forward strand.
ATCAAGGGTCCCAAGTTGCCCTGATGTGATTGTATAAAATTAACCTCGGTTAAATTAACCTTAAGACTCGGTTTATAACCAGAGCAATTTCTTCCCCCTTTGCCAATCGTTTTTGGAAATATATGAAGTCTAAACATACTGGTTCATGTGGCATGATTCCAGGAATCATGCCACAATATAACTCAGCTGCGGCTTCATCAGTTCGCGCATTTTCAGATGAGACACAAGATTCAGATTCTGACTCTGGTTTTGCTAGATAAACATGTGGCTAGCATGAGCGCGTCTGGATTGGGGCATATCACGATTTTGGACATGGATGCAGCAAAATAGACAAAACCTACTCAACCAGTGTAACCTGGCCTAGTTTGTGATGCTGGTTTTCCCATGGAATGGTGCTTAAATGCAATTTTTCTTTTTCAATACTCTTTTCACCCAACCGAATATTCATTCTTTTTGTTCTGAGTGTTTTCCCACTTCTTGTAGGTCGGGACTTCTACCATGGAAAAGTGCGAAGTCCGTATATATTCACCTAACCAGCCTCACCTATTCTGCCTAACCTACCTGCATATTCTCTTTGTTCCGAGTGTTTTCCCACTTTTTGTGGGTCAGGACTTTTACCATGGAAAAGTGCCAAGTCCGCATATATACCAGCCCAAACCTGACCTGCCTGGCATCTCTTTGTTCCTAGTGTTTTTCCCACTTTTTGTGGGTCAGGACTTTTTCCATGGAAAAGTGCCAAAGTCCTTATAAATTGACCAAACTAGCCTAACTTGATCTACCTAACCTGTTATTATCTAATTCTCTTTGTTCAGAGTGTTTTTTCCACTTTTTTTGAGAGTCGGGATTTTTACCATGGGAAAGTGTCAAGTCTGTACTAAAGATTGATCAAGTGCGTGCCCCGCACAGCTATGATCCATTTGATTTTCCGCTCGGCCGTCACCATTCGTGCAAAAAACAAGATCGTGAAGAATTAATTCACCATCTGCACCAGTAGCACTGTTTTCCAGGAGATCAGAGTAAACAAGATTCGCCTTGAGGCGAGCGACACATTATCAATCGTATCTTTTAAGTAAACATAGACAAGGAATCCCCTTACAACTCATTCCTGTTTCCTTCACGTGAGCCAAATGCATGCCCATGCCAAATCTCATTAAACCAACTCAACCTGCAGCTTCATCATTTTGGTTTTCAAATCGGCGACATTTTAGGACCGCTCATTCACACACACGCTGCACAATCTAGAGATTCGGAACGTCCCACTTCTCTGCTCTGCTTCCTCACCAGTGGTGCTGTTTTCATTGATTTTAAAATGACGAAGTTCCAACTGCAGTTTTTGCCGGAAAGGCTCCAAATGA
>JASGXE010012302.1:0-13356 GCA_030068105.1 Sinentomon sp. SZTP_YWyxl
GACAAAAAATGTCAAACTGACGACCTCCATTTCGAAAGTAGAAAGGGTGGCCGATTGGCAAAATGCTCACCCTTAGACGCGCGATCACGTTGTTGCGGTGGCAAAGCAAATTGCGGATTGGAATCGGATTTTGAAATCCTTCTATGAAAAAAATCAAAAGAGAAATCAAATCAAAAAGTCAAAATCGCCAGTTTCCTGCTCTTTTGTTGTTCTGAAAAAGATCGTTGAGCGACAAATCTAGTATCATATCCATTACATGCAAACTGTTCATGCAAAATAAAAAATATGCAATTTCTGTGAATTACCACGTGCGGTGCATTGGCGGCAAAAAGCGGCCGCACTTCGGGACACATGCACTACTGGACGTCGGTCATCAAATTCTTTGAAGAATGTGGTTCCACAACCACATTCGATTAGCAACTGCCCGGCCAACCAAATAAGCAAGAAGGTTAAAAATTAGTCATCATGGCCAGCTGCAATACGAACTTTCGAATAGTTCGGTTGCAATTTAAAATGGTAAATAAATTGTTTTAAATTAATTACATATTAATTGTTCTCCCTACCTTCGGCGCCTATTGCTTGTTGTCAACCCAATGGTCGGTGTCCGCCAATTGCTTGTAGTCAACCCAATGGTCGGTGTCCGCAAATTGCTTGTTGTCAACCCAATGGTCGGTGTCCGCCAATTGCTTGTTGTCAACCCAATGGTCGGTGTCCGCAAATTGCTTGTTGTCAACCCAATGGTCGGTGTCCGTCAATTGCTTGTTGTCAACCCAATGGTCGGTGTCCGCCAATTGCTTGTAGTCAACCCAATGGTCGGTGTCCGCAAATTGCTTGTTGTCAACCCAATGGTCGGTGTCCGCCAATTGCATTGGCGCAGATCCTGGGGGGGACGGGGGGGACACGTCCCCCCCAATATTTCAAAAGTCATGAATTGTCCCCTCCAAAATTTAAGCTATGAATTTTCTCGCCAAAGATGGAAAGTGGAATCCGTTGATGTCCTGCCAGAAATGTTTCAAAAATCAGTTTCCTGATTCACTGAATTTTTTGGGAAAAGGTTCATGAAGTTTCTGTGTAATTACTGTCAGGCCAATGCTCGATTGCCTCAATCTCATTTTGCTTGTGGCCAGCCGAGGTACTTTGAAGGAGCCGAGTTGTGGCAGCAGTTGGTTTTTGTTGGTGAAGGCAGGATTTGCTCCTGGAGAAGACCGAGCCCATTCAAGTTGGCGTTCCTGATGGTGTCGATCTCCCCTTCATTTTTCCGATCCGCAAGCCTTGTTTTGATGTGCACGTGAGATTGATGAGAACGGAACTTTTCAAACAAGGTAGATGTCAACAACTAGCCCTTTCGTTCACCTTGTCCTCAAATGAGGCATGGCCAAACTTCATCTGATTTTACAATTCTGAAATTTAGGAATCATTTGGTTCACGATTTTTTATGTTTGTCAACCCTGTCTCTGCTGACTCCAGAAGAAGCTGCCGGCCAGTTGCTTGTGTGGCTGCATCTGTTCAGAGAAAATGGCGTCTCCTTCAGTTTCTGATGCTTTTATTTCGAGCGGTTCAGGTTTGTTTGCAGTTTATGGTGTGCTCGTTCTGTGAATTTGTTCATTTTTTGCATGAATATCATCATTAGTGGGTCTGTTTTCAGATGAAAAGCTTGGTTTTTCATGACATTCATCTATTTGGCCAAGGGGAATTTCTTCTTTTCGCGTGTCCCAATTGAGGACATTTTGACTCCTGGGTTGCAGTGAGAGAGCAAGTCCCGGGAGCAAGCAGCGGGAGAGAGAATGGTGTGGTATGGCATTGGTGACGGGGTCTTGCTGTGTTTTCATTGGTTCCTGCCGAAACCTCCCACAATAGATACCTGCATGCCTGCCGCCTCAATTGAGGACAAAAGTACTCAACATGTGCAGAGAGTGGTGCCACAACAATGCTTCCTAAATCTCAGCATTTGGCACTTTCAAGCGTGGTTTTTCTGCGTTTTTCGTTGAAATGGTGATGTTCACATGAAGGTATGTCTTGCCCAGAATCGTTTTCTGCTGAGTCGCACGGGTATGCAATGTTATGAAGCACAATGTCATGCAGCATCTGACCGCAGATGCTTTATCCAATTGTGCTAAAGCTCCCAATATATACTTACAAATCAGCGCAATTCGATAAAGCATCCGCGGTAAGTTTTATCTCCAAATTCTTAGAATACCAGTTCCAAAGCAGCTGTTTACAAAAAAATGGGCATGTTTCTTTTTATTTATTCAAACCACAGATGCAACCGCAAAGCGGAAGAAAACTAATCAAATGTCAGCAAATGAAATTCTGGATTTGCTAGATAAAGGCGATCTTTCGGATCTTGGAGACATGTCGGATGATAGTTCGGATGAGGAGTACAACCCTGGTGATGTGACCGCTCAGGCTGATGCTGAAGCTGGGTCCAGTGAAGATGAGGACGACGACGCAGATCCTGACGACCCGCCAGTCCAAAATTTACAGCGCAAGACGCCTTCTCAAACTGATAACCGATGGAAACGAGCAAAATTTGATGCACCTTCTGCAACATTTACTGGAATTCCTCACCATTCAGACGTCCTGAGTGGAATTCCAGATGTGTCGACTTACTTCCTTCGATATGTTCCAACGTCGATATTTCAGACCATGGCAGAGAAGAGCAACATTTACGCCATGCAGCAGACCGGATCTGAATTGACAGCTACACCAAGGGAAATTCAGGTAAGAACTTAGGTACAGTCAATGAAGAAAAGACTGTCGGGTACACTGCTTTCACCATTTGACTGTGGCTCCCGTTATCCGAGAAGAAATAAATGTGCCCCATTACAACAAAGGTTAGAAATGGAAAACTTAAATTTCTGCGGAGTGGAGTTTTTGTAAAACCGCATTGTTACTCCATTCGATTGCATGCACCCGACAGTCTTGTTTTTCTCTGCCTGTACCTTCCTTGCATAACTTTACATGTTTTCTTTCAGATGGTTGCACGCAGAAAAGCCTCAAGGACACTGTCATGAATGAGGACATTGCCAAAGCCTTTATTTTTCAGGGATTTTTTTTTCTATTTCAGACATTGATTGGAATCCACATTCATATGGGGAGCCTCTCGTTTCCAAGAGCAAGGATGTATTGGACTTCGGAATCAAGAATCGACCTCATTGCCAATGCAATGGGTGTGAACAGATTTTTCAAGCTTCGCAACAATCTCCATGTGGTTGACAACGAAGCTGATCATGACGACACTGATAGGTTATGGAAAGTCCGGCCAATTATTGACTCCGTCAAAAGCAGATGTCACGAGTTGATCCTTGATGAAAACTGCAGCGTTGATGAACAAATGATACCCTTTAAAGGAAAAGCCAGCTTCAAGGTTTTTGTGAGGAACAAGCCTTCTCCATGGGGAATAAAAAATTTTGTTCTCTGTGGAGAAAGTGGTATGGCCTATGATTTCATTGAATACCAGGGTTCTACTACGAAAATCAGTGCCGATATTGTCAAAGAACTGGGAGTGTCATCCGGGACTGTGGCGCAACTCTCGGACCGTATTCCAGAAGGTCAAAATTACAAACTGTTCTTTGATAATTATTTCACATCGGTTCCTTTGATTCGCTTTTTGCTCTCCAGAGGGATATATTCAGCGGGAACTGTCCGTCTGAACAGAATTCCGGGAGTCGGAAATGTTCTAACATCTGAAAAGCTATTGAAAGCGAAGGGTAGAGGATCAGCAGATGAAGCAGTATCATCCGACGGAAGTATTGTCGTTGTTCGTTGGCTTGACGGTGGATTGGTACAATTAGCATCATCACTGGACGGAATCGGCACCATGGACACTGTCCGTCGATACAACAAAACGAAGAAGGAGCACGAAGTTGTCCACAGGCCATCGGTCATAAAGCTATACAATGCAAGCATGGGAGGAGTTGACAAGCTCGATTTTCTGATAGCACTGTATCGGATTTTCCTCAGATCTAGGAAATGGACACTCAGAGTCATTTTCCACTTCATTGATCTTGCCGTTGTCAACAGTTGGATCGAGTACATTCACGACTGCAACTTTCTGGGAATCCCGGCCAAGAAACGACATGACTTACTCCACTTCCGCTTTGCATTGGCCAAGGCTTTGATCCAGGCCGACTTCTCTGCCCTACAAGTTTCCTCACGGAAACGTGGCCGACCTCGCTCCCTCGAAACAGACGAGTCAGGTGATGCAAATTCTGTTTCTGCTGGCGATCGACCCCCATTGAGATACGCAACGAGGCCGGTGTCAGACGTCCAGTATGATCATATTGACCATCTACCCCTGCATCATGATCTGAAGGAAGCAAATAGATGCAAATTTCCCAACTGCAGTGGCAAGAGCAGAATTTCATGTGAAAAGTGTGGCACCTTCCTCTGCCTGAACAAGCAAAACAACTGCTTCAGATCTTTTCACAGGAAATAATGATGCATCCCACCTCCATGGAGCATTATTTTTTTTATCTTTTTCATTGATTTTCAACAAGTGTCCTTGAGGCTTTTTGCGCAATTTCAGCCAGTGTTGTCTGTAATAATAAAACGTTTCGATGGATTTTTTCTAAACACACTGCTTTTGTATCATATGAATCTCTATTGAACAGCTCGAAAGAGTGCATCTCTCCGGTTTACAAGCTGGTGCCATAGGGCATTTTGAAGACCCTTTTTGTTGTCAAATTCAGCAAAAAATCCCACTCTAGAATAAAATTTGTTACCCTTAGGATAATTTTGTCCTCAATTGAGGGTGTCAAATATTTTGACCCCGGGGTCAAATTTTTTTATTTGGACCCGAAAATCTGTTTTAGGGCTTCATTTTTAACTTAAAAACCAAGATGGGAGATTTTTATTTGAGAAAAAAAAAATCGTGAACGAAAGGGCTAGCCTACCCATACCGCACCAGCCTGACACGTTGTAACCACCGTCAACGCTTCTGTCAACCTTTGCTTCTTGTCTATGGAAAATCACACCCTGAATAGGTACTGCATCATGCTTTGCCCATTTCGACCTCTTCAGAATGATACCTATGCTTTTTGTGCCAGTCGAATTTCTCGAAGTTTGGGCATTCCTGAGCCAAAAAATAACGCCTTTTATTTTTTTTATTTCCTTCCTTTTCCGTGCAAGTGGGATGTGCGTTATGGGATATGAATCTTTGATCTTTCACAGCCAACAGATTGTGCATTTATTTTTTTATTCCATCCGCTGGACGCAGTTTCTGTGTTTTTAATTTTTGCTGCATTTTTTGTTTGTGAACCGCAGTCGCCATCGCCGAATCGCGTGGAAACGTAGACAATAATTTGCGAATTGAAAGTCACACGCATTCATGTGGTGTGAAACTCCCATCATGCATGAACAAGAAAGATGTTTTGCTTTCGCCAAGGACAGGAACTTGGGATGGTTTTCCCTTCCAGAAGTGTCTTTTTTGATTTTCGTGGAAAATCCACAATTTTTCACCAAAAATGGATCTGAAATTTCAAAATTTCTTCAACTTCTGGGGGACTCCGTCCCCCAGACCCCCTGCCAGGGGCTCTGCCCCTTGGAACCCCGCTGGGGCGCTGCCCCAGACCCCATATGCTACTGGGGGCTTCGCCCCCAGACCCCCCAAAATATTGCATCGTCCCCCCCAATATTCGGTCCAGATCTGCGCCCTTGGCCAATTGCTTGTTGTCAACCCAATGGTCGGTGTCCGCCAATTGCTTGTTGTCAACCCAATGGTCGGTGTCCGCTAATTGCTTGTTGTCAACCCAATGGTCGGTGTCCGCTAATTGGTTGTTGTCAACCCAATGGTCGGTGTCCGCTAATTGGTTGTTGTCAACCCAATGGTCGGTGTCCGTCAATTGCTTGTTGTCAACCCAATGGTCGGTGTCCGTCAATTGGTTGTTGTCAACCCAATGGTCGGTGTCCGCCAATTGCTTGTTGTCAACCCAATGGTCGGTGTCCGCTTATTGCTTGTTGTCAACCCAATGGTCGGTGTCCGTCAATTGGTTGTTGTCAACGCAATGGTCGGTGTCCGTCAATTGCTTGTTGTCAACCCAATGGTCGGTGTCCGCTAATTGCTTGTTGTCAACCCAATGCTCGGTGTCCGCTAATTGCTTGTTGTCAACCCAATGGTCGGTGTCCGTCAATTGCTTGTTGTCAACCCAATGGTCGGTGTCCGTCAATTGGTTGTTGTCAACCCAATGGTCGGTGTCCGCCAATTGCTTGTTGTCAACCCAATGGTCGGTGTCCGCTAATTGCTTGTTGTCAACCCAATGGTCGGTGTCCGTCAATTGGTAGTTGTCAACCCAATGGTCGGTGTCCGTCAATTGCTTGTTGTCAACCCAATGGTCGGTGTCTCGCTAATTGCTTGTTGTCAACCCAATGGTCGGTGTCCGTCAATTGGTTGTTGTCAACCCAATGGTCGGTGTCCGTCAATTGCTTGTTGTCAACCCAATGGTCGGTGTCCGTCAATTGGTTGTTGTCAACCCAGCAAACAATTTTAGTCCCCGCATGGTCCGTTGGGCTGCCATAAAGCAATCCCCGTGGCACTCAAAATTGCAAACTCTCCGGGGACCAAACGGGGACGTCCCCAAATTACCCCCGATGAGTCTCCTTGATTGTGTTGTTCGTGACATTGCCAAATGCTGTCCCGGGGACTGAATTTGGTGCAGAAGCCCTTTTCGGTCCCCGAACAGTCCCCGTTAGGAGAACTTATTTTAAGTCCTGTAGATGACACCACATTCTGAAATTAAAGCACCCGCTCATTTTTAAATTTACGCAGGCTCTCCGATGAACGAACTGCAATCTTTTTGACAGAAAAGCGATCGCTGAGAATGAACAATGTGTTTGGAGGCAAGGAGGAGCTGACAGTAACCGAATTTGGTAAAAATTCAAATTTTAAAACCATGCGTGCCAGCTGAATGACAAATGAGGCATTCCTGTTGAGTGATTTCAGCCCTAAAAATCATAACTGGATGTAAAGTCAAGTGCTCCTGCGAGCAAATTTTAACTCATGTTCCACTGGTGCACTGTTAACAGTGCACCAGTGGAACAAGAGTCAAAATTTGCACCTTAGAGCACTTAACTGTCATTGAAATGTGAGCAGAAATTTACTATTTCACACATGAAAATTATTATCCTTTATTGTGCGAACTTGGAATTTCGCAATTCTCGTGTGACCAAAACTGGTCCCCCATACAGGGCCAATGGGGTCATGTCGTTATTCCAGATATTTTTAAGCACCCATGCCAGTCTGCCAGGGGACTGCCTAAGGATGGCAATTGGTCTGCGAGGGGACTGCCAGACGAATGCTTTTGGGCGCAGCCATGGGGACTGCCTGGGGGCAGCTTCTGGATCACAAGAAAAGTAGTCCCCCCGCTAGGACATTTGGTCCTTTAGGGCCCCCCCTGGCTGTCCCCTTGACATTCCGGGGACGTCCAGGGGACTGCCCAATTTTGATCCCCTTCCGGTCCCCATGTTTGCTGGGAACGCAATGGTCGGTGTCCGCCAATTGCTTGTTGTCAACCCAATGGTCGGTGTCCGCTAATTGCTTGTTGTCAACCCAATGGTCGGTGTCCGTCAATTGGTTGTTGTCAACCCAATGGTCGGTGTCCGTCAATTGCTTGTTGTCAACCCAATGGTCGGTGTCCGCTAATTGCTTGTTGTCAATCCAATGGTCGGTGTCCGCTAATTGGTTGTTGTCAACCCAATGGTCGGTGTCCGTCAATTGCTTGTTGTCAACCCAATGGTCGGTGTCCGCCCCAATGGTCGGTGTCCGTCAATTGGTTGTTGTCAACCCAATGGTTGGTGTCCTCCAGAGCGAGAGAAAAGCTCATAGCAAAAATAAACAATCAAAGCGGAATGCCAAAAGATCGAGCTGTGATGTTGAACTCCTAAGAAAGAGCAGGAGGATTTCCAATAAAATTAGAGTCCTTGGGAAGGGTATTCCACTCCCGAAGGGTTTTCGAAAAAAAAGAATGAAAGTGAGCGTTTAACTTTATCGTCGGAACCAAAAATTTGTTGGTATGAAACCGACTTCTATGAAACTGACTCGCTCGATTTCACATGGAAGATTAATGAGCAAAGAACCCCTAAGGATTTTTTTTTCAAAGTGTAAAGGCGTCTGTGCGACCTTCTTTGAAATAGAGGTGAGAGCCCGAGGTCATCAAGCATAGCCGTTACACTGGATGTGAATCGGTAGTCATTCATGATGACTACCGATTCACATTTACCGATTCAAATCTTTCGACTACCGAAGTGTACTTTCTCACAAAAAGACGGCAGCAAAGAACATTCACCAACAAGTTCAAAGATCAAAACTTTAAGAGTTACGCTTAAAATTACGAAATCAGTGTTAATTGTTCTCTAACCTTGACATCTTGAACTAGTTGAACTAATAGCAGAAAAGAAAGAAAGCCACCGAAAACGACACCCGACACTCCGTCGATCGACACGCGAACCTGCGATTTTGATTTGAGTCTGACGAAATTTCGGAAACAGAAGGTGCGGAGCTAACAACTGAGAGCGATCGCAGAACTGGAGTATAATGAAAGAGGTCACCAATGGAGTGGTATTCTATTCTATCAATCCATGGACACAAGGTACTCTCGTCCATCGAGCAGAACAGGTCAGGCCAACCGGTTTGGTGAACAAAGGGTAGCAATGCACAGAAAAAGGGTGGTGCTTTCAGATGAGGTACTTAGAATTGCAAATGACAGGCAATCCCAGAGCACAGAGCAATGAACCTTACCTTTCTTCGGAAGGTAAGGCGTCGTGCAGATTGAACTTTTGATTGGATCATGTTTGCCCAGGTTCAATAATGCACCTGTCTCTCTGTTGACATGAAGGTGAGGTCGATGGACGAGTCCGCAATGTATCAATCCCATGAAAAGGGTGCAAAGCGATTGTTCGCAAAATCTTGTTTTGGAAAATATGCTGGAAATGGCCAAGGAAATAATTGTGCCTCTGCGCTGGACAGTCACGTGTGCACATTTTCGATTAAAAGTAGCGGCGGAATTAATATACAATACATGTAAAAATGCGACTGTTTAGATTTTAGCAAAAATTCCCTGTTGCAGAAATTAAAGATCCGATTTTTTGTACCGAGGTCAAAATCTGAGAGCTCCAGGAAGCTCTATTTAAATCTGGCGCTTTAATTTCTGCAGCCTGTATAAAAGTGAAAAGAAAGCTTCTGAGTTTCTGGCCAAATTTGATTGGACCTGAAAGTTACAGAGTGGATGTTCTGTTTTTCTCCATAGGCGTTTAAAAATTAATTCTTCGGATTTCGAATTATTCGATTTGCTCCATAAACCCAGAAATTTACGAGTATGTCTCTCAGCAACAAAAGTTGTCATGAAAAGGAGACACATTTGGTCTTGCTCTCGTCTTTGTAATTTGTCTGCAACATTTCTCGCTGTTTTTCTCGATTATTGACGTTTCTTATGTTTTTTGTGCAAAGTGTTACTGTTGTGCATGTATGATAGTATGGGGAAACCCCCACAAATTATAGTCATTCAATCAAAAATCAATCAAAAAGAAAAACGTTTCGAAGAGAAAAGTTAAATGCGAAAACCCCATGCATGGGTGTATTAATTCCGCCGCTACTACTCGTATCTGCCTGGGATGCCCAAGGAGTGATCACGCATTCAGGCAAAAGCCTTCCTTCAACCGGCCTTCTTCAACTGGTCAAACTTCTTCAACTTCTTCAACTTCTTCAACTTCTTCAACTGCGGTCAAACTTTCCAATTTTATTTTTGATCCGAGTCACATCACATCGCGATTTGGCGTGAGCAGTAGCTTTGCCAGGATTTCCAGATTTGGGGATGAAGATTTTCAGGGGGTCCTATCTCGAGCAAGGATCTGGGCGCAGCCCAGAAGGGGGGTCTGGGGGGCGGAGCCCCCCAGTATTTGGGGTCTGGGGCAGCGCCCCAGCGGGGTTCCGAGGGGCAGAGCCCCTGGCGAGGGGGTCTGGGGGGCGGACCCCCCAGAAGCTGTGGAAATTTTGAAATTTGAGCGATCATTTTGGGGTCAAAATTGGTGTTCAGGCGGCCAAATCTGCCATATGGCGAGCCAACAGCACGGACCACCTCTGTCTTTGTTGGTGGCCAGCCAAACTGATTCGACTCACCTTCCTCACCAGCAGGGTTTTGGGCAATTTTTCAGGGGGGGTGTAGGTGAGTTTCTGGGGGGTGTTGACCCCCCAGAAACTACTGGCAAACTACTGGGCGCGAGGGAAAAGAGAGAAAAAGAAGAATGCAAACCAAACTCAACCTTTCATTCAACAGCACTTCTTGCGCGCCGGGATGTTTAGATTTTTTTTGCTTTCGTTTGTGCAACCCGGATGAAAATTTTATGAACCCTTGCTGTATCCAGTGGCGAGCAAAGTCAACGTAACTTTTGATTTTTCGGAACTCCTAAATGCTGGGAAACCCAAATAAGCCGTTTGTGCAAGATTCTTGTGCAGGACGATTATGCGCAGTGCAATCTCTCTGTTGGAAATACGCCACATTTTGTGTCAAAACATGACAAAAACAATTTTAGCAGTTCAGTCTAATCTACGTACTCATATCTATATCTATCTAGCGAGATAAATCCCTGGATCTTTAAGTGTTGGAACATGGAACAAAGAACAGAATCTGAAAGAAGGAACAAACTGAACCTGAACCTGAACTGACATCTATCTATCTAGATAAGTCTCTGGATCTTGTGTTGGAACGTGGAACAAAGAACAGAATCTGAAAGATGGAACAAATTGAACCTGAAATGACATCTGCAATGAAATCAAAACCGAATATACACCTGAAAAAGTCGTGGATAGAAGCTGAAACAAAGAAAGCAAAACCATTGAGCTGGAAAAGAAAATAAAATAAAGGACAGTTCAATTTTTCAATTTTGACAACAGGTACATGGGGAAAGCAAAAGAAGTGGGATGTCACCAACCACACAGCATTTGGAGCTACAGGGTGAGTCACCTCGAATGTTGGTTTTTTCGATCGCAGTTTCCGCGAAAACGGCTGCACCTTCAATTGTGGTGCAATGGAGGTTTTGCAGCCTCTTGAGCTTCGCTTGGTTCCATTGGGTTCTTTTTCTATGCTGCGCACATTATCTCCGGAACTGTGCTTCGGAGGTCCATGGTTTGAATTGTTACTTGATGTGAAGGCATCAGAAGTCATAACGACTCAATTCCATCCCTTGGCTTCCGTTTTAGGGGTAGTTTTCTGCGGGAAGAGGTAAAGAGCTTGGAAGGGCGTTTTTTCAGCAGGCATGTGTTCTTCGTGTCTCGGATGATGGGGCCTGAGATCTTCAGATCTCAGTCTTCTTGCGATTCGGTGAAACCACATTTTGGGGTGTCTGAAGGGGTGCAATGGGTGGTTATGGAGACATCTCCGTTTTCGCGGAAATGGCGATCGAAAAAAACCAATATTCGAGGGGACTCACCCTGTATAACTGCAATAGTGAAAGAGATGAGACTTCTGATAATTAATGTAGTTGACCAAAGACAACCAAAGCAAACACGAAAGGTTTGCTTTGGTTTTGTGACAGAAAGGGAGACTTAGTGGCAAGTCTTCTAGTCCTTCGGAAGGGACTTTAAGAAGGTGGTCCCGTGTGCAATTCACCATGTGCACGTAAAAGAACACTTAGTCCGTCCAAGAGTGGCGGCAAGTTGCAGAAACATAATAAAGCCACAGACACATACAGGGGTACCGAACACCAGTGTTGGTATGGTGAATGATTGGTATGAATGGCGCCAGAGTAAGGCGCAAAGTGTGAATGGGTTGATGTGGGCGAAAAGAAGCCCTGGGGAACACCCCGAAAACCTTACACAAGTTCAAAGTTTTAAAGTTTAAAGTTTTGCTTTTTTCTTGTGGCAGACGACGCATTTTTGAAAACGGGCAAAACCGCACGGCACAATTTTTTTTTTCCAATCCACTTCCGCGGCCAGCAGCATCGCAACAGCCAATCACGTCGTCTCAATTTGTGACGTCAACAATTTTCGAATTTTTGCCTTGCCACCGTTTTTTGCCATTTCGCTTCGCAACTCTTTCTGGGGTCGCAAAATTGAGTAGTACCGAGAGCTGGGATAGCACATCCAAAATACGTACCAGATCAAAAGCCAATTCAACAAGGATTCCAAACGGCAAACTGAACAGAGATATTTTAGTAGCAACTTGAAAAGAGCAAGTGCTCCATTGTCCAAAAGGTGGGTATAAGTAAAATGCCTACTAATTCATTTTATAATCCTTAAACTTTGACGGTAAGTTCCTATTTCTTTTTGGCCTGTCATGAAGAGATGCTTCAGAAAGATCCTGTACCTCCTCAGCATCGGATACGTCACCAACATCACTATCAGCAGAGTCAGATTGTGCACCGGAGCCAGTTGCATCAGTATGTCAGAAAATCCCAAACTCAATCACTGGGTAACTGGGTTCAGTGGAAAAATGCCAGTGAAGAAAGCAAAAATCCCATTGAAGGCAAGGTGCACTCCCGGAAAATGCAAAAACGTGCAATTGAACACCCAAATTCACTGCAAAAAAATGGACGCGACCACACCGGAACAAGCACGAAAGCAAAATGAATTGAAAACTTGCTCTCTTTCGGTGAGGGTATTCCAAAGCGTACCCAGTATGAACTGAAGTGACCGCTTCGGACCTGCGCACTAATGTCAAAATTGCCATATACATATTTCGACGTTGTCATACGCCTATTTCGATCGCAACGTTGTGCCACATTGAAATTTGAAATGGAGTTTTCGCGACGACGCAAGTCGGACAAAAACACAATGAAAACTGGCCAACTGAGATTGTTTTTTGTGAAAGTTGGGATTGTTTTTTGTTGAATGCTTGCGATGTGGTAACTGTTTGTGCCTATAGGGCACATATAGTTACATCCCCCCACGAAAAATTGATGGCTGGATCCGCAGCTAATTTTATTATCTGTGGGAACAGCCATAAAGTGTATGCATTTATTGAAACTGATCAAACACTGGGTTCAAACGTCCCACTCATGGTGTCGCAGACAACAGCCCTGGATTACGCGTACTCATCCTGTACCAGATAAGCCGGGAAGTTAAACCCAAAACTGTCATCCATAACTCCACAAGCAATGTTCAAATGAAAACTGTGTAAGATCATTACTACAACAGTGTATGTAAGATGAATTGCCTATCTTGCTCATTCTGAGTAAGGTTGAATGGCAATGTGAAATGATATGTTTTGATTAGATGAGTGGATATGTATTGATTCTGATGATTCTGTATGCAATTTTTGAATGTGCCCAGGCAGCCAAATTTGTTTTATCAATATTCAGCATAAACGTTTGCGCCCTTTTACCTTCAAGTTGACTCAGCATTTATTTGACAAGCGTCAAATTTAT
>JASGXE010012303.1:0-13470 GCA_030068105.1 Sinentomon sp. SZTP_YWyxl
TGTGCCGACAAACCCTGCTGCGCTTTTGGACGATGTCGGATGTTCCACCTTGACAAGTTAAAGATCAGATGCCTTTTATTGCGAACTGTTGATTTCCTAGTGTCATCAGATGCCTTGGTCGCGCACAAGAAGGGCGAAGAGCGCGCACTCCTCACAAGAGCTGACCTCACTTCAAACCTTGATTTCTTCCGCACTGAAGCTGCCTTCCTTCCGGTTGGGAAACAATTGCATGTGAACAAACAGTGTCTGCTGCGATCTTCCTGCAATTGCGTCACTAATTTGTTTTCCTGATTTCGAAAGCTTCCTTTGATCACTGCATGGTGTCTCATCGGATAACCTTGGATCTTTTCTTGCTAACTCGCGAACTCTTCTTCGAAATTCTTCCGTCCCAAGATCTTTCAACTGCTTGTATCATCAGAAAGATGAGCAGTTGAAAGATCTTGGGACGGTAGAATTTCGAAGAAGAGTTCGCGAGTTAGCAATAAAAGATCCAAGGCAAGCCTGTGAGAATGTGTTTTCCATTTTCTCTGAGAATCAACGACAAAAAAGTCGATTGATTTCAATCGATTGTTTTGCTGTCTCCATGTATGCTGTTCAGATACTTCATCAGGCAAAGTTTCCACCGGAACAAAAAATCTCATTAATTCCCAGTGATGAACACTGGTCAGAAATTCTCTCAGTTGAGGGAAATTCAATGTGCGTTTGTGGTTTGGAGTTTTTGAGTGTTAAAACTACATACACAATGACGCTGGAAAACAAATTGAAAACGTTCCGAGTGGTGGTTTCTTGCATCTCCTTGAGTGGATTTTTTTCAAAATGACAGCATTTGTGTTTCGTGTTCAGTGTATTTCTGCCACTCACTTCCAGTGAAAGTTGTTTGCTGGAGAAGTTCTCTGTTTTCGGGACTATCTCGGTTCTTTTCCAGGAGTCCCCTTCACGTCAACTCTCATGTTTTCGTCCCTGCAAAGCGGGCAACAAAAGCTTTCGGAGAAACTGCGTTTCAGCATTCATGCAACACAGCCCATTTCAGTTTGCCTTGCGCACTCTTGGCCTGAACTTTTGCACCACGTAAGCATTGCTCCTGTTGTGTATTGCTTGCCTGGATTTCAACAAAGCTTCGCAGCACAGCCCGGTTTAACTGGTCTTTCCCCATCGGGCAGGTCACCCGCCTTCATTCCTGAAGTTCTGCCGGTTTCAGGGCGGCCGTGGCTCCGGCTGGCTGTCAGTCACATGCCGAGCTGCCGCTTCGCTGGCTGTTGCAAGCTATTTTTTGCACACACTCGGCCATCCGAACCCTTGCCGTTTCCATGGCAACGTTTTTTCTCGCCGCCAATCGATAGTTTCCCGCCAGCTGCGTGTGAAGAGGAAGTGGTGAGGGTCGTCTGCAAAGTGTTGTAGTGGTTGGGGGTGTTCTTCACTTCACCCCGGTGTGTGTGTGTACCAGACAAAACACCCCACTGAACTCTGTTCCTTGTTTGCGTGCGCTTCCAACTCAGCTTGCCCTGAACCTGAAGCTCGAAAGCTCCCTTCCAAATAGCCATGGGAACCCCGTCTTCCTTCCAAAAACGAATTCGCCATTGAAGGAAGAATAGACAAAGGCGGCTGTGGATGAGGTGAGGTGCCGGTGAGGGAGTACGCAAAACTACTTTTCCACTAGAGGAGCCAAGAGAATAACTTGGCTGCTTGCTTTGCTCTAGTAGTTGCAGACTTTTCCCGTGAAACCAAAGAGGAAGGAAGCCAGGCACGAACGTTGAGATGCTCCGGCTTTCCTCCAGGTTGAAAAATATTCAAAAATGTTTGGGCAAAACTTTTCTGATATGATTCTGCCTCGTTTGGGGCGTTCCCCCTGGACAACCAGCGATGACAGAAATGCCTGACACAAATTCTTACCGGACCATTTAGTGTTTTGTGCGGCTAAAATCGCCTGGATGACCAAGTGCCATCTCTGCAGGCCTGATATTGCATTTCATTTTTTCTCATGACGACAGTCTCGGAAGTTGGTTGCACCAGGTTGCACAAATGCCACTGCTGGTTCTGTTTTTGCCCGGTTCTAGTCCCATTTGTCGGTAGGTGGTGAAGAAAATTTGAACTTCCCATAACCACTCAGAATTTCATTGTCTTCATCCAAAAACGGAGAGTTTTTCCAGACCAAGGAGATACATGGGTCAATTTCTGGCATGCGAAATTTTGCAAATTGACTTTCTGTTGAAACCATTAACTCTGTCCACAATCGACCTGGTTTAAAGAAATAGTTTGGTGTAAGCGTGAGATGAGAGTGAAAGAAAACTGTTTGCCATTTGGCGTGCTGGAATGCTCGTGGATGGGATGGCTTGGAATTTTTCCATATTCGTGATGTTCATTGCATTGCTTGGCATAATCACTCTCTCTGCCGCAGTGTCATTTTTTGCAAGTGGAGAATGGAGCAAAGGTGAGGACGAGGCGGTCACGCAAAACTCGTATGTTTTTGGCTTGTCGTCTATATCTCAGGAGCAACCCGTCATTCCAAAGGGCATCTCAAGAGGGTCTACTCAACGGGTCAAGCAGAATCGTCCAGTGGTCCCGTCCGTCTTCGCTTGTTTTGGCCTTCAGCGCAAAATAGCACAGCACCGGAACTTCTGCACAGAAACCCGTGGTGGACTGCTGCCGCTGAGAAATGAAGAAATCATGCAAAGCAAACGAGATGACAAAGAACGGCTGGAACACCCTGTTTGTGAGACAAAACAGTTCAACTAAAAATGGCCCATTCCGATTTTTGTTGAACTGTCGCGATCTTCCGTTGCAGCTCAAAATTCCACTGGTCCATAAAACCCCCACAGTATCGTGAATGGGAAAAGCAATAGCGGCGCATGTAAAGATGTTCATGCAATTGCCACAAATGGTGCGCTTTGTCATGTTTGTGCAACAATTGTGGCCTTTAAAACGGGTTAAAAACTGTTGGGCTTTAACTGTTGGGCCATGTAAACTGTTGGTCTTTCTAAAACAATTTTATTGGGCATTGTATACAGTAGCGAGAAAATTAATGTTACCACAAATATGGTGTCATTTTTCTTGTATTTGTGGGGAAACGTCAAACCCAACAAGATTGGTTTCCCCACATTGATTTGGCACATTTTCCGTGTAACAAGACAAAATCTTTTGATTTTGAAATCATCACGATTCTCATAGTTTTCTGTGTAAGATAGAAAAAACCTTATGTACTTTATGGCCCAAGTATTTTTCTCGCTACTGTACAAAGCCCAAAAGTTTACAAAGCCCAACAGTTTGCGAAGCCCTGTTTACAAAGCCCAACAGTTCACAAAGCCCAACAGTTCACAAAGCCCATCAGTTCACAAAGCCCAACAGTTCACAAAGACCATCAGTTCACAAAGCCCAACAGTTCACAAAGCCCATCAAAACTGTTGGAATTCGAAAACTGCTGGGCTTTTTAAATTGCTGGGCTTTAACTGGTGGGCTTTGAAAGCTCTTTAACTTCGTAAACTGTTGGAATTCGTAAACTGCTGGGCTTTAACTGGTGGGCTTTGAAAGCTCTTGAGCTTCGTAACTGCTGGGCTTTTCAAATTGCTGGGCTTGAAAACTGTTGGGCTTTGTGAACTAAACTGCTGGGCTTCCCAAACTGTTGGGATTTGTAAGCTGATAGTTGGGCTTCGCAAAACGACAAATAATGGACCTTGATTGTGTTCCATTCGTCTGAAAACTGCCATTTAGCTTCACCCAAATCAAATTCTAATTTTATTCTAATCCACAGAAAGGTAGAGTCTCTCAAAAATCCAAAAAATTAACAAAACGGGAATCTGCGATTTGAAAAACGAGGAAAAAACGTGAAGCGAACCAGAGGAACTGCAACTCGAAAAATCTTGTTGCCCATCCCCGAAACCCTCAAGTTGGACACCATCTGAGGTCACCATTAAACCCACCCTGTCTCCGCAAGAGAGGTGTGTCAGGGCGTCTCCAAAATACAAAAATTGCATGTAAAAAATTGACTAGAAAACTTCGATTTGAAACACAAATCAAGGAACAAGCCTGAAACGATCTAAAGGAGTAGATATGCGCAAAACAATGACCCTTGAATGTGTTCCCCACCCCCAAAAACCCCTCTTTATCCACCCTCGAATGCATTCGTTACCTCCACAGGAGGCGTGCTGTGGCATTTTTCAGACAGAAGCAGAAGCGTTCCTCGTTTCTCAGGTCACACAATAATTCCTCGATTTCTGATTTTGGAAAGGCCCTAGGTATCACACCCCCTGTGTGTGGCGATAGTGAAGGTTCAAGAGTGGTGAACTTGGGGTTTCCGGGAGTGAGCAACGCGAATAAGGGCCTTTGTCTATTTTTCGTTTTCATTTTTCTGCTCCTCTTGTTCGTTTCAGGGTTGTTCCTCGTTTTTCAAATCGTTCTCGTTTTGACGAGGAACGCGGGCAGCTCGTTTTCTCCCACCAACAAATTCGATCCGAAACCCCTGACTTAGGTGTAATGATGAGAACCGGTGCAAGCAGCACGGCATGCGTGCTGCTGACCTCAAAGTTCAAAAAGTTCCTTTTTAACGGATCTAAGGTTCTTTAAAAAGTACTTTTAAAAGCTTTAAAATTTGATGTGTTTTGAAAAGGTCACCACTTTTCCGGCTGGAAATAGGGCATGACAAGCTGAATGAAAGTCGTTCTGCTGCAGAATGATCATGGAAGGACGGGTCGCTTATTTAAGAAATTGTACGCGTTTGGTTGGGCCCTTTTCCATCTAACTCAGTGTTAAAGTTCCGACCCTACAAAAACGGGTAAAAACGCTAGAAACAAATGGGGAAAAGGTCAGGTTAGGTTTGGTTAGAGAAGGTTAGATAAGTTAGACATGTTAGGTTTGAATCGATTGGCTTTATTTTTTCCTTTTTCGATACGCGCAAAATCGGGATAGGCCCAAACGCGTACTCATTTCTTAAATTCGCGGACGGGTCACATCCCCCGTTTTGAATCGTATTTTTTAATTTGTTGGAGCACTCCATGTGTCGATGGAGGGCCCACATGTTCTGCCATCTCCCTCTTCCTCGCTCGATGACCGCAGGTCAACTATTCGGAGTTGAATTTGTATTCTTCACTCCGCCCGCTATTGCCGCACCGCCCCCCCTGGGAAGTTTAAAAATATATGAAATATTCTGAGAAGCCGGTTCCAGCAAAACCCTGAGAAGACTTGAGTTGGCACCACATTGCAATGCGGCCGTGCTTTGGCATTTTTCAAGCTGGATTTCACATTCCGACGCTGAATTCAGTCGCCCACATATTAAGCGCAGCACTCCCACCTGCCAGGTGGGCTCACAGTGTCCGCAAAAAATCTTCGAACAAAGTGGAGTTCCTGAGGTCACGCCGAAACAGCGGCCATCCAATTCCATCCGGGCTTGTTGCAGTTTCACCGTTTCACGCGTTTTGCGAATGCCATGTAGTTTACGGCACACGTTGCCATACGAGTCCAAATGCCACTTGAGTTTCACAATGGAGTGCAGCATTCGAAGTTTTTTGGCGGGAGTGTCTGGACAACACCCATAGCAGCGAATTGTTCACCTTTTTCAAGTTGATTTGTGTTCGAGTTCCTGACTTTGATGTTGCGTTGGGTTGGACACAAACGTGCTTTTAATTACTGTCGTTGTACTGTCCGCAGAGGCAGGCAGAGATGGTGATGGTGTTGTGTGCCTTGATTGTGTGTTTGTGTCTGTGTGTTTCCCGAACCTGGTTTCCGTTTGACGTTTGGCTCTTTCCACTGTGTTTGTTGTGTGGGATGTTGCGGAAGAAAAGAAGCAGACGGCAGCTTCACTCATACAGCCAGGGCCTCTTGAATTCCTTGAAGTTGTTTTGTACAGAATCTCTCAGGTTGTTCAGTCCCAATGGGTCTGGTTCGATTGGCCCACAATGCCTCTGGTCCAATTGCGTTCCATTTCAAGACATAGGTAGCGTTCCGAGATCAAAGCTCCAACATAACCATCAAAAACCTATCCGGATTTCTTGAATCATCAATCACAAAAACATGAAAAAATTTTGTCAACATTTTCGGATCCCTTCCAATGAATTTTGACATTTTCGCTTCGAAATTGGTGCACTATGGGAGTCCGGAAGAGTAAAATGGAGGTAAAATTGAGTTCCCCACGTGGAAAACTCAGATGGATAGACACGAGTGCGACATGAAGAATTAACGCAAGAGTAATGTCTGCCTGGGTGTAGGTTCTGCTTTTCACTTCATCATTGATCTCACTGCAAACATTAAATTCAAACGACCTGTACTGCTTTGAGGGCACACCACATCACATGACAGTTGTGTGTGGCTCGTCCACTGTGTTTATTCAAAGTCAAGCCAAGCCTAGCGGCACTAAAAATACCTACTTGCTTTTTGAATCAGAAGTTTTGATTGTTCAGCTGCTGGGGCTGTGCTGTGCTCCGTGTAGGCCGAAGCTCATATGGGTTCAGCTGAACCCGTGGCTTTAATTGTGAACACCAAAATATGGTGTGTGTGCTCATAAATTACAGCGGTCTTTGCCGGGAAGGTGTGTTTATAGGCCGCAATCCGGAAACTGCATTCTGCTGGGAGACATTTTGATGCCGCAGGCTTGGATCACAGGACATGGTTTAACTCACATGGTCGGTACTGTCCCATGTTCTCATCTTGATGTCTATTCTCAACAGATATCAATGGCATGGCCTTCTTATGTGCTTGGAAAATTCCACGATAGGAGCCCATTATCACGCGACATTAGCATGAAAATTGTTTTCCTTGCTTCTCAAGCTTTTCAGGCTTTGTCTGTGCTGCTTCCTTATGACTCAAGCCAATGGGTGGTGCCGCAATGTTGAGAATTTTGAGCTCTGTCTGGCAATTCATTGGCCTACTGATCCTGTGGATCAACAAACTGATCCCGTGGATCAGCAAAGATGCATGGTTGTGGATTCCAGAACACTTGAGTGCGTGGCGAGCTTGCTTGTTGGAGTACAAGTCTGCTTGTGTTCGTTGAAACATTTGAATTTGAAAACATCAGCCTGCACACATTCGTCAGAAGTCAAGCGCAAAATTCAGCCGAAATATTTGTTCGTGATAGTTGTGCTACCAGTATGTTGATGAATATGCAGCATCGTGAAGTTTTCCTGGATTTCAACAAAGCTTTCGATGATGTTCCATGCAGAAAATGGTCAAAATTATTGACAGAAAGAAAATAAGAGTGTCGCTCAGTCGGCAAGTAAACAAGTTTCCAAAGATTGTTTTGAGACTCCTTTTGAATGCAATTGAATTGCATTAAAATACAATTCAATTCCATTAAAATGGAAAAATCCCAAAACAGTCTTCAATAAATCCCCTGAAATACAAATACAATCCAATTCCATTCAAAAGGAAACGTTTCAAAACAAAGTTCTGCACCTATTTGCTTGCCTGCTGCACGATACAAATTTTCTTTCGATCAATTTTGACAATTCAATGTGATCTCACTGTGATGTGATCTGGTTCGCTTTTCAGTGAGTGTCCTCATGTCAACAATGTCAGGTATTTTTTCTCTTTCTGATTGGTAGTCTTCCTTCATCTTGAGGTAAAATTGATAAAACCACAAAAAAATTTCCAGGTTTTTGTCCAACCAACGAAATCATTTTTCACCAACAGACAGATGATTCTGCCAGATATTGTCAAACCGATCAGACTTTTGAAGAAATGGAACCTTTTTGTTTTTCAAATGATGTTTTCAAACCAACTCTTTTCTGCATTTGGCTGTTTTGGAAACATCATCAGGTAAATGTTTGCAAAGATATTTTGCTGCATGGAACATCGTCGAAAGCTTTGCAGAAATCTTCGAAAACTTCAAAGTGCGGCAGGTATTTATCACCATTCTGAAATCACAATCACTGAAAATATTTCAGCCGAATTTTTTTACTTCAACTCCTGAATGCGTGCACTGATGTTATCAAAAGTTTCAACGATCACAAGCATGCTTGTACTCTAACAAGCATGCTCGACACGTACATGCAGCATTGTACTGGATTCCATAACCGTTTTCGCTGATCCACTGATCCTGTTGGGTCAATTGATTGTTGGACAGAGTTCAAAATTGTGCTGTTAAACGACTACATTTTTTCTGTCGTCTTTCTATTTTGCCTGTTGTCTCAATCCTTATTGTTTTTTTCTTGTTGTCTTTTTCAGGACCCCTGGAACCAACTATTCAGACTGGCCACCAACGCTAAATAGCTGCAGTACCTGGGATGTCCCCCCAAACAGCGGATGCCCTCCGCCAGGATCGGGCAGGTATCAGTTCCAGTCGTCGTCGCCTCTTCCCCCAAGTGGTGTCGGCACTGGTGTGGACTGCATCAGGAATAGCCGCGAGAGGGAGATACGCGAGGTTATCCTGAGGAACTGCCAGGATCCGACACCCCCAAGTGGAGGACCTCTGCCACATGCGAACAGTAACTGTAACAGTGGCGATGTCCCTTCCTCCAAGCAACATCAGCTGTCACTCAGGAATATACATAAAATCAGGTTTGTATGCTGTGGCCAGTGGCGGATGGGGTGTGGGAGGAAAACGTGTGCATTTTTGCCTCGATGAGCTCGAAATGTTCTGTTCTTTGCCCAAAAGCCAAAAGTGTCTCTTCTACTCGTAGTATCATCCAGTGTTTTGACGTTGTTGTCCGGAAGTGTGTTACGTCATCGCCACCATCGTTTGTGTTATGTTTGGAAATAGTGCTCCTAGTGTACAACTTCAGTGATTCACAAATTGTCGATTCTAATTCTCAACTTGTTTAGGGATTTCGTGAGCACTAAGTGCTTGAAGTGTCACTAAAATGGATGCTCGCTGTGATCACAGCACCAACTTGCTTCGGTGCGGGCAAAAGTGTTCGTCACATCTGCGGGTGAAGTGTGCCCGCACCACCTTGCTTCGCTAACGTGCAAAAGTGTCGTCACATCTGCAGGTGGAGTGTGTGGTGCCCAAGTGCTTCTAACTTAAGCGTCATCATGATAAAACTAAATGTGCGCCCACAAGTGCCTGGAAGTGTCACATAACGGGTGGCACAACTGGAAGTGCTTGCTTTTGTGGTTTAGTTGTTCTGAAAGTCGTCAAGAAAACAACTCTCCTATCTGCCTGGTTCGTCACGGTGCGGAATCTTCCGAAAGGTGTCTTGCAGGTGGCCTGTCAACTTGGGCAGCTTTAACTTGACATTTCTTGGCAAACAAGTACGCATTGTATTGTCATCTGCAATGCTGAAATGTGAAGAGTTCACTTCGAATGTGTGGTGAACCTTTCGGCTTTCGCCAGTGGCTGAGATGCTTTGTTGCTGATTGATCCAGACAAATTTGAGAGATCAAAGCTTGCAGGAAAGCGAATTTCCATTTGTCCGAGGAGTGGGAGGGAATTCATGGGTATTCACTGGAGCCACAATGCCACATTGTCGACGATCATTACAACAGGCGAGGACTCTTGCAGTGGATCAGTACTTTCTTATGTGACCTTGTGCCCAATTCTAATTTCCATGTCCGGTAAATTTCCATCAGGACTGTTTTTTGGTGGCCATTTTTTTTTTGTTCTTAACCATGCACTGATTTGAAACATCAGACGGCTGGCATGGCAGTGCGGTGTTTTGCCATAAAGGTTCTGCTCTCTGACCGGACCCCAATGGGCCATTCCTGATATTCTCAGGTTGACATGAACAAGACGCACCTTGATTGAATCGATATGAATGGGCTTCATCTGAGTGTGGATCTCTGCAGCTGGTACCCAGTCTACCCAGAGGATGACATCACATTTTTCATGAAGTGTAACTGCACTGGAACGCATTTTGTTAAACACTTATTCTGGGAAAAACACTTATTCTGGAAAAACAACTTATTCTGGGAAAAGCAAGCATGAAACCTTCCTGAGTGTCTGCTGAGATGGGATAAATTATTTACAATGGGAATATTCACAATCATTCCAGAGGAAGGTTCAAGGAAATCTTGATTTCCAAAATGGCTGTAGTGTATTCTTGGAGTAAGTTATCGACAAGAACCAAGAACTTTTGATTTTGCACAGAACGTTTCTCCAGGTCAAAATTTCCCAAACCATGCTCACTCCTGTTGGGGTGGTGAATGATCCAAAACTACCAATGAGTGAATGCTTCCAAGGCATGACATGTCCACGCATGTCGTGGTTCCAGGATCGAGTCGGCTTCCAAGTTGGGCATTTGAAAGAATACCTGTGTCCACAGTCAAATTCTATCTCCTTGTAAGCAAACAAAGATTAGACAAATTTTGTTTACCAAATAATTGTTCTTGAGTCCATGGTTTACCTACCTTCTGATGATAACACAGGTTCTTATCAGGATGAAGTTGGGATGATAAGATAGAGCTATGGAGTATTTTTCTTTCAGCAATCAGGGAGCACTTCTTATCATTTTTACAGAGTGTTCTTCAAAATAGTTTGCAAACGATTCCATCAAATTGTTCTGGATTTTCCCACACGTGTTGAGTTCTGTTTTGCAGGAAAGAACACAACTTGTGTTCTTTACACAACTTGTGTTCTTTACTGAAAATCAAACTCTTGTGTCTTCACTGCTGGGCCTAACTGAACTTTTTGGGAAGAAATTTCAATTTTGGCAGCAATTTCACCAGTCGGTTTTGTGTCGGAAAATAACAACAATTTGTCTGCCAAATTGTCGTTGGAAAAACATCATCAGATCGCTGGCTTCTGAATAAAAGTCTTGAGAGCCAATGAGTGTTACGTTTCCAGTCTGGAATCAGTTTTTCCCAAAAAGTGTCTTCGGTTATGAATTGCGTTGTTTATCTCCTGCTGAAATTACGCACTGAAAATATCCTCAGGACGTTTGAGGCTCACGTGTTCTCTTGTTCGCCCAAAATCAGCCGTGCCGAAGCACCATCATGAAAAACTTATCTCTGATGGATTAAGTGCCAGTTCATGCAGCTTTTATAAGTATAGATGGTGTCTTAAAAAAGTATTTCTTGCAACAGTTTTTGAAAATTTTTTCATCTCCACAGAGTGAGCTTTTTGATGGTATTGACACAAAATATACCTAAGAATAAATTTTTTGTTAATTATTGTTACTGAGACACTCTTTGTTGCCCACACTAGGTCGGTGAGCGATTCTGGTTCTGAAGCAAGGTCACGATCGAGGAGCAGTTGTTCCAGGTCAGATTCTAGTCCAGCTCGATCTCGTTCTGGCTCCAGGTCGGGAGGTTCCAGCAGTGGCGGCGGCAGGTCGGGTCCTTCCAGCGGTTCCAGCAGGTCGTCATCCAAATCAAGATCTCCAGGGTATACCTACATTCTTTTTGATGTTTGATTTTTTTCCAGAAATGTTCCAACGATTGTAAAGTTCCGAAATACCAACAATGGTAAAGTTTTAAAATATTTTATCTTCTGAATACCTACCTGGAAATCAGCCTTTGACTTAAATCAGACTTAAATCAGCTTTGAGGAGAATACTTTTGGGATGGGCGGGCTTGGAGGGACTGTTTCCCCTGAGGCCAGGAAGCATCAGGGCACATCAAAAATTTTCACGTTTTTTCCAGTATTTGGCATGTCAAACCATGCTTGCGTTTGCAAAATGCCGGTTCAAACCATTCTAGGAGTTCGCTACTTTGCTAAACTGGAAGATGGTTGGCGTCACAGGAATGAGGATTATTCACACTGCTTGACGAACACATCACATGAAACTAAAATCCACTTTTGGCCGGCTGTAATTTTTTGGCTTTCAGATCTTAGCTTCTTAGCCTCTTTCAATGCTGCTTTATTGGGGTGTTGAAGATTCGGAAAAAAAAACCAGTCATGAGTCATGTTCTCATATTCTCTCAATGTGACCTTGATCCCACTTCCGAAGAGATTGCTACGTGAAAGATGAAGCCATGTTTCATTTTTGTGAACCAGATACCAAGCAGCAGTCACAAGGCAGAGGCAACATTCCACATCAGCCACCCTGCGAAGTGCACGAAGAGCTGCCATTCCATGCAAAGACTTATCATTTGCAGACAGTGCTGAAAAAGGTCGCTTTTCGAACAAAATGTAAGAGGATGAGGAAGGCCAAATAGGTAATTTGCAGACAATGCTGAAAAAGGCCGCTTTTCGAACAAAATGTAAGAGGATGAGGAAGGCCAAATAGGTAATTTGCAGACAGTGCTGAAAAAGGCCGCTTTTCGAACAAAATGTAAGAGGATGAGGAAGGCCAAATAGGTAATTTGCAGACAGTGCTGAAAAAGGCCGCTTTTCGAACAAAATGTAAGAGGATGAGGAAGGCCAAATAGGTATTTGCAGACAGTGCTGAAAAAGGCCGCTTTTCGAACAAATTCGCTGTGGACACCAGGCTGATGCAACTTATCGTCCATGGTGCACCTGACCCATAACTCACCCCCTTATCTGGGGGAAAACAGATTTCCATGAACTTTCCATGTGCACCTAAGGATGTACCTACCTGCACCTGGAAAACACAGGAAATTAGAAATTCTCTGGCAAACGCTGGAAAACACAGGGAATTCTTCTTGAAACGACAAGACACACAAGACACGGAATGAAGAATTTCTCATCCGAATTTGACATTTCTCCGAGCTCAAATCCCTGGATATAGCTGGGGTGATTCTCCCTTTTTCAATCAAGAATCAGCTCCAGAAGCATTTTGCAGACAGGGAAAATAGGCATTGGGCACCTGGAAAATCTGAAAAACACTGGGAATTTCAATTACACTTTTGTTGCAAAGAAATATGAGGCATTTTTAATCATTTTGCCACCGTTATCTGCCAGAATGACACAAAGGTGACAAAATGTCATTGATTATTTTACTTTGGCCTTTGTTTACATTGTTGTTTCTGCTGTGGCCTACAGAATGAGGTCTAAAAAGAGTCTGCAGCAAGGCAGAAATGCAATAAAATGCCAGATTACACATAAAAACGAACAAGATTGATAAAAAATCTTGAACAGATATCCAAAATGATTCTACCCAAATGAACTACCGAAATGATTCCACCCTAATGAACAACCGAAATGATTCCACCCTAATGAACAACCGAAATGATTCCACCCAAATGAACTCGAGGCAGGTTCAGGTGGCCATGATGTCTTGGGAAGCACTCAGCCAGAGTTCAGTGGAGGGTAAACCTCTTCTACCCTCATTATATCTATGCTAAACCCTCGTGCCTACCACCCAGTCATTTTACACTGTTCAGATTGACATGATTGGTTGGTGAATGGTGGTAGGCCTAGTCGGTTATTTTGTTTTATGTGGCATTTTAAGCCAACTTTCTTTGTTTTTTTTCTGGTGCCTGCTTCTTCTCAAACTTGCACAGAGGAGAACGGGCAAGCGCATGCCGGTGCGTTGGACTCTCTGCAAATACAGACCAGCTCAAAAGAAATGGGTAGCAGAACCATGATTTCGGGTTTCCGCATTGGGACCTTTTCTCAGCGAAGGATCTGGGAGCAGCCCAGTTGGGGCATCTGGGGACGGAACCCCCAGTATTTGGGATTTCGGGCAGAGTTCGTGGCGAGCCCTG
>JASGXE010012304.1:0-13010 GCA_030068105.1 Sinentomon sp. SZTP_YWyxl
TTGGGAAACCTGCTTTGCTAAAAGCTAGGATTGTTCACCCCCTCGTGCATGACCAGATAAACCGCTTGCAACAGGTGTGACAATCCCATAGCGTTTAAGCAAGGGCACAGCGTTCTCCAAACTATCTCAAGACTCGTTAACCATCATTTTCAAGAAATGACGACCTTGTATAAATCTCATTGCAACTGCGGGACTGTAATGAATCCCGGATTCATTACGTGAATATAATTAAAGGGTCTGAAGGAAGGACCTTGTACCCCACGGTGCAACGTCTTAACGTTGTGAACGGAGCAGTAACAGAAAATACAGCGAGATTTATTACGCAAACATCTACAGCAAGATCAAGGCAATCAGGGCTACAGTGCAAAACATGTTCAAGTTTCAACACAGAAAGTTCGCCTTCAATTATTGATCAAGGTGCACGAACGGCAAACGTTGTGCGGAGAAGGGGCATAACCACAAGGAAAAGAGATCCGAAATTCCATATAGGTACAGATTTGAGAACGTCCTGAACAGTTTTTAAGAACATCTGCTCTGTACGCACATAAAATATTTCAGCGGCCTTCGGGCTATTTTGGGTGTAACTGGCTAGTTTTCATTCCTTGATTGCTCTCGCTTACATGCGCCGTCAATGGCAAATTTGCTGGCACGAAATCGTTAATTGATTTTCACAAAAATGCTTACAGGCACATTGGCATCTGATGAAGACAATCCGTGATGTAAAAGGTGCAATCACAGTTTGACATGTGATTGCTGTTGGCGATGAATGTCAAAATATGCTGAATGAGATGTTTGAACAGTCGATTGAACCCGAATGAGAATGAGGAGGAGAGCCAGCTCGGCGTGACGTCACTTTGGCATAACCGAAAAAGATCTACGGACGTGGACTCGCGAGTTACCCGTTCGGACAGGCTCGCGATTGAAGGTTTGTGGGTGAATGGCCGAACAAGAAACAGCGCTGTACGAGTAAGTAGGTACGTTTGCTTCAGTTTTGTTTGTCATGATTTTGTTGGTCAGTGTTGACAGGAGGCCCGACTTGTTGACAATGTGAATTGTGATTGGATAATTTTGGCCGGTGATCAAAACTCGGTAGATCACGGAGGATCTTGGACGAAGGAATCAAGTGCGTGCGCAAGGATGTCCAAGGCAAGGATAACTCCAAATCAAAGGCAAGGATGTTTCCAAATCCAAGGCAAGGATGTCACCAAATCCAAGTCAATGATGTCTCCAAATCCAAGGCCAGGATGTCTCCAAATCCAAGGCAAGGATGTCTCCAAATCGAAAGCAAGAATGTTTCCAAATCTATGAGGCAAGGATGTCTCCAAATCTACGGCAAGGATATCTCCAAATTAAATGCAAAGGATGTCTCCCAAAGGCAAGGATGCCTCCAAATCCAAGACAAGGATGTCTCCAAATCCAAAGCAAGGATATCTCCAAATCTAAGGCAAGGATGTCTCAAATTTAAGGCAAAAGGATATCGCCCTAAAAGGATGTCTCCATATCAAAGGCAAGAATGTCTCCAAATCCAAGGCAAGGATGTCTCCAAATCCAAGGCAAGGATGTCTCCAAATCCAAGGCAAGGATGTCTCCAAATCCAAGGCAAGGATGTCTCCAAATCCAAGGCAAGGATGTCTCCAAATCCAAGGCAAGGATGTCTCCAAATCCAAGGCAAGGATGTCTCCAAATCTAAGCAAGGATATCTCCAAATCCAAGGCAAGGATGTCTATAAATCCAAGGCAAGAATGTCTCCAAATCCAAGGCAAGGCTGTCTCCAAATCTAAGGAAAGGATGTCTCCAAATCACATAATGGAAACGTCGATCGGCAATGAATTTGGACCTGTAACATGAGCAAAATCCTGGTCGATATCTGCCGGTGCCCGAGTTACGTGCACACAAAAACAAATAAGTGTTTGGTCACTGATCGCACGTGACCCAAAAATGACGCCCATGACCCATAAATGACCCCGTCACCAAGCCAAGCAAGGCTGTGAAATCTATTTTCAACGATTCGGTGGAATAGATTTGAACCATGCCTCCAAATTCGGAGATGACGCTTTTGTTCCACATCGATTTGGTTTGCAGATGCTTTCTTTCATACATCTTTCATTTGTTTGAATGAAATTTGGAAAGTGTGAAGGAAACCAGACTTCGAAATTTCTGTTCTTTGCATGGTTCTATTGGGAGAAAACAAACCACAAAATAATGCGGTTGTTTATTGGAGGATTGCTGCTGAAAAATGCAATCTGTATCGTATCATCCCGTCGGGTAGGAAAACAGCAACAAAAATTCCACGCAAGGTCGAATCAGGATTGCTGAATGACGATATGGAAAACAAAGCTTTATTTTCGACGAATTTCTGACGAACAAGAGACGTTTTGGAGGAATGTTTACCTCAATCGCTAACGGACGAACGCAAATTGCACAGGAAAAGATTTTGACAAGAATTTAAGCTGAAATTTCCGTTGCCACTCAGGTTAGAGGACAAATCAGTGGAAAATTCGCTTTCGGAATTCAGAAGCAAATGAAACCGAAAAAACGGCGATTGGCACACACGATGGATCATAAGGTTGGAAAACTGCTTCGACCGTTCGCGCGTTCTCAGGATTCTGAGAATTCCGCATCGGTGCTATTTGAACGTGTGGAATTTGAGAATCTTGATCGAAAGCTTTCCCAATGACGAAAACGGCATGGTCGAACTCGAATTGACTTTGAAATGCAAAAGTGTTCTGAAAACAGAACGCCAATCGCATTGGAAGCAAAAACATCAGCAGAAGTCGAGCAGCATTCCAAAGCGAGCTTCCTGATATGGCGCCTTAAATGCTGCTGCGGGACTTGCAAAAACAGCCGCCATTGCTATTTGATTTAGGAATGCAGCGGCTTGGTCACAGCAATTTGCTGAATGACCCGTTTTTATGGCCGGAACGTGGAAATCCAGAAGAAAGTTCACAATGGACATGTTTCTTGTCTGGTCTGCGAACTGGAGAGCTCCATGCATTTGATTTGGTCGCTGACACAACAAAACCGGAATGGTTCTGCGAAGAGAGCTTTGAAAGTTTCACGATAGCTGTTGGGGTTTCCGTCACATAATGCGCGAAGAGCGTTGCTTCCAATTGCGGCAATCATGCACATTTTTTGCGCACCCCAAATTGTGACCGCAGAGAGGAAACCGCAGAAAGTTTTATTTCCCGCGGCCAGACCGCGGCTATACGGTTGAATTTTTGTTGAAAAAATTCACGAGGGGGGAAATATAATTCCGACAGCACAGAACTAAGGGTCTGTAGTTCGGAATGCTTCAAACCAAGTTTCAGACAATAAAATGTTTGTGGGGTTGTGAAATCCGTATGCTGCGGCCGTGGAGATTGATCATCGAAAAAAAGGAAAACGTTAATAAGAAATTTTATCGTGGAAAACAGGAACATGGTCACATCATAACTAGTATCACGCCAGTTAATCGTATAAAAATCTGGAAGGGGTAATAAATGAGAAACAAAATTAGACGGAAACCGACGGCCAACACGGGCGATCGGAGACTGGAAGAAGCCCCGGAATTCAAAACACAAGAAGATTGAGTTCGCCCTGTCAACATAATTATTTTCGGAACTGCAACACCCGACGATGGGTGCGATTTATAAAAGTCTGAGAAAGCTTTTCTGAAACACTTAGTATTTCTTTTTCGCTTGCAACCAATTCATTTTGGTTGAGATTCGGGAAAAGACCCTTCTTCAGCATCCAGTAGTAGGAGACAGCAGATGAAGAGGGAGACAGGTTGCGACTTACGGTGTCCATCCATGTCTTTGTTCCTAACTACGCATGTGTGATAAAATCGGTTTGAAAAAGGCCTTTCGGGGGTGAATTATTCGCCCGAATCTGTATAAGCTCCACTTTGCCTTCATGAATCTGAATAGCGGATTTCCTGTCGTATATTTCAGCCGAGAATAGTTTCACTGCTTTTTGGAAAAAGCATTAATCTGAGAGCCCGCGTTTCTACGAGTATATGTCTGTCTGAATCATCGAAAGTGACCGCTAGAAGGAAGGAGATGCCCTGAATCGGCTAGATTAGGCCCTCGCTCTGTATTCGCATATAAATTAACGGTGTTTGCGACTAGCCATAGAGTGCACTGCACAAAGCACTTTTCCACACACCATTGACGACAGGATTCAATGGAAACTGGAAAGTGCAACAAAGATCCGAATACTTGCGGATGTTCAAAAGGGGAGTCGGTTGTAAAAGACCTGTCAGACAAAGCTGTCATAGGGCATCTGAACAGAAATATATATTCCGCTAATTAGCATTGGAAACGATTTCAGAACAATGGTGACAACCGAAGAACTGTATAGACCCATCACATTTCTCCAACCCACACGATCAAATGCACCAGGCGATGGGTGATGGTGATGCAGAAGTATCACATTTGGATCTCTCTCTAATTGACTCATCGATCTCATAGAGGGTAGCAACAGGTTTCGCCTTTTGGTCTGTTTCAGGGCAAGCTCCTGATGCTCACAATCAGGTTTTCTCCTCTGCAGTACCTACGGGAGAGGGGCATAAAGGTCCACCAAAGCAACAATGTGGATTGGGGAACTTATGGATACATATTAATCAAGATAAAGAAAGCCAGAAAAGATTATGAAAGAATGTCCTTTGCGCTTCATAAAGAACATCTTGTGTGTTTGAAAAGGACCAGGTAAGGAGATCAACATCAATTTCTTCAAGGCATCACTGCGGTTCTTTGTGTTCCACTGGGTAGGGCAAAAGGGACCGGTGGACCTTTATGCCCCGAGGTAAAGATTTTCTATAGGAATAGCCTACATGCAATTTTGCATGGCCAAGATGTTGAAAACCATCGGGGACTTTCACAGAGTCGTTCTTTGATGTGAGCCATCATGGATGGAATATTGAAAAAGATCAAAAAGAAACTTTTGCTTGCCTTTCATGCCACCATAAAAATGGCACAATTTGAAGACGGAATTTGAAAAAAAGAAATTCATCTTCTCAAACTTCAACTCATCATGAAATGAACAAGAATATTATCACCTTCTCTGGAGATCATGCATTTTGAACGCTGAAGTAAAAACTGCAAAATTTTGGAATATTTCCACATTGCCGGACACCAATGACCACCAAACCGAACACGAAGTTGTTTTTGAAAAAATTGCATCGTTGCCACATTTGATGCGTGTTTCAGTGATGCAAATCCATGCTTCGACGTCATGATGCTCAACCGACAACTAATTAATTTTTCACTCTGTCCATGATAATAGAGTTATTATTTTGCCCCGGAGGAATGACATCAATTTCGCTCAACAGACACACCTCTTACCGGATCCAAAAGTGCTCAACGCCCTCACGCATAAACATTTAAATGTTAAGAGAAAGTCAAAATGTTCATTCTGTGGCATCCACCATGCGTCTTGCGAGGAAAACGTAATTTCTCGGAACACGAAGACACTCCCGCATTGCGCGCATTTCTACGAATTTCAGATACAAGGTGCCACAAAAGATCGGACTGTGGAAATTCAGCGAATTAAACCAGCCTCCACTCAATACGTTTACTTCTTTAACTGAGGTATCAGATCCGGGCGGTTGCCGCATCCGAAAACAGACCCACCGCACGGGCGCATGCGCCGTGCGGTGGGTCAGACGTAGTTGGAGCGCACTAAAAAACTGTCGCAGGAACAAAAAACCTACCAGAAATTTCCCAGTTTTTCACTAAAGTTCAGGCTCACCTCACCCCACCATGCACCACATTCCACCGATATGCAATCACCCGCGAACAAGGCAAACTTCTTGTGAAAATCACTCCGTCTGGCAAAGCACTTTTTTGAAAAAAAGTTTGCCCCCAACAACTGCTTCGGTGGGTGATTCCAGCCTGGAAAAAATTTCGCATTGGCGCCAAAAATCTGAGCAAGCTGAAGCATATAATGCTGACGGTTCGTCAAATTCAAATGGAATGAGTCGGTTGTTCCCCAATCCAAACGCAAGAATGGGGATCCTGCAACCTGAGTTCCGTGGTCTTCAACGGCTTTACGCAAAGAAGACTTATCGCGTCCATTTTGAAAGACGCTCAAGGACGACGTGTCATACCATCGCAGGCTGTGTATGAAACACCTGGTCCATTTGCAAAGCTGAAATATTTCCCTCCTCATATTCACCTGAATGACAAGTTTATAACGCACCTATTTCAAATGGACCTCTTGCTTGTGCTCGTTCGGAATGGGAAGGCGGAAAGATAGCGATCTATAATTATGGTGCCTGGTGAAGTAACATATGGTAATGTGGTGTTTAGTGGGTTGAGTGATATGTCGTTCCCGACTGATACGGGCAGGTTGGTTTGTGTCATACCATCGCAGGTACCAATCTCATCCAGAA
The DNA here is from genome assembly GCA_030068105.1 of Sinentomon sp. SZTP_YWyxl. Lineage (NCBI taxonomy): Eukaryota > Metazoa > Arthropoda > Protura > Sinentomata > Sinentomidae > Sinentomon > Sinentomon sp. SZTP_YWyxl. The sequence goes on from JASGXE010012304.1 coordinate 6,371, forward strand.
CTCAGTGCACAGGCGAAAGACTGATGCCAAACACAACCGCAATCAAACGGGACAAAAATTAAAATTTTCAAAAACTCAACTCCATGGAAATTAAAGTTTTGCCATTTGACCTGTGTTGCAATCTGACACTTTTATTGCAGCTCCCACAGAGGAGGCAAGACTTTAACGGGGAAATGGCACATGAGAAAGGTTTTTATTTTTACACTGTACGTTGGTAGGTACGCGTGATATCAGTTTTGATCAACGAGCATGTCGTATTTTGAAGTTAAATTTTATGTGTTTCGACAGGGACAGGCGGATGCCTTTTTGTGTTGCTCGTTTTTTTACTCCTGTTATCCCGCAACAAGCGTTTTGTAAACTTTGCGGTTTTAAGAACATCCTTCTTTTGGCCATCCTCAGGAGATTATACAGGGTGGAACACAAGAAACAGGTGCCCAAGAAAGAGGCAGATGAGGACTGAAAGGTGCCAAAAAACCATCACGAATAATTTTAAAGTCTCAACTCTAATTTGTACAGCGGGCCTCAATGACACAAGTATTCTTCAGAGGCCATTTTTAATCATAAGATTTTTGCAGTGCATTGATGGGAATAGGACAGATCCTACACATTGATCAGGGTGGAATCGCATCCTTAATGCATGTGAGAACATTGTTCCGGGATCTATCACATGAAAAAATGTCAATGTTCCGGAACAGAAAGTGTGAATCAATAATTGTCATTCTCAAAAGCTGTTGCAAAAGACTTCTCCAGCGCGAAGGTGAAACTCTCTTCCGAATCTCGGGGGAAATTTTTCCAAATTGCCGCAGTTGAAGAAGTTTTGTTACTGAAATAAAATTCAAAAATATCGAATCACAGTTTCAATTTTTGGACAATACTCCACTCATTTTGTCGCGCTGTTTGCGACTGTACTCGATTTTCTATTTTTTTATCATTGTTTTTAATTTTTTGATTTTTATTACGAAAAACGCTTTCGTTCCGCCTGCACAATTTTGTTTTTTCAATACGAAATTTTTGTTTCAGTACAGGTATTTTGGAGCATCCGGAAAGCCCTTGCGATGCCAAAGGGCTCAGTAATTCGATACCACTCAAGGGCCTGTAGGTCAGATGTCTTGTTGAGCAGGATATTTTTATTGTCTAATAAGTCTAAGTGCGCTCATAGATTACACGTTAATGACTTAATTGCTTCGCGGCATAGATCGCCATGGGCAAACCAATTGCATCAGTATAACGCAGTTGTCGGCCATCCACTCCACCATCCGCCATAAAAGGCTTTTGATCAGAATCAGAGATGATTAATGCAACAAGAGGATGCAAGAGGACGTTTTTGATTATAAAAACGACCGGTGGAGGCGCAGGAACTCGCAACATATTTCGCTCTCTTTGAGGAAAGCGCAGGATTTAACTCGTCCGCAAAATTATGAACTCATTATTGTTCGTCCATTACCCTGTGACATTACATTCGTTACAAAGAGCATGGGGTTTTCGTATTAATTTCAAGTGCAGTTGGCTAGATGAGTGCTTGCAGGTGGGATGTTGGCTTGCAGGTGAGATGCGAGTGAAGTGACACTGGCGGCAAAATGGCCTTTTGCGATTTTCTTCAAATAAGCCAATGCTGCTTTCCGTCAGATGATGGACGAAAGGGAATATTGAACGAGTCCAAGTTTCAAAAGGAGGGAAGACGCTCGCGCATCAATTATTTCTGAGGAATTCGGCAAAAAATCCTTGCAATTTTTGTGATTTTGTTGCTGCATCTTTGAGGCGAACGAAATTATTCCCATTGAAAATTTTCGCAAGGACGTTTTAGCGTCACGTCAAACGACGCTGGCAAAGGTCCTTCCCTGTCGCCATGTTGAGTGAGTGAACTGAGAAGAAGGCTTGAAAAGGAAAAAGGGGATCATTTATAGCCCCAACCTCCCCTAATTACGCTTGATGCAGTCCGCATGCTTCGGAAATCTGTGTTAACTTTCGGACTGCGGTCGACCAATGTTGACGTGAAATAATAAAATTGGAACTTGTCCGGTTCGAAACAACACAGGCTCAAGTTTTCCCTTTTGCCTTTGTGAATTTGCAAGCTTTTTGTGAAAATTTGACAAATTTGAAACGAAATAAAAGCTTTTCCTCGCAAGAAAAAAGCCTGGATTTTAAACGGAAGGGTGTGAGGAACGTTTTCGGCACAACTCCGCGCAATGACTTCCACTAAACGCCTCCGACGGCATTCAACCTGCAAATTCAAAGCAGAAAAGTGTCCGAAACCTTGCAAAAACCTTGCTCGTTTTGTTCCCTCTCTCAATTATTTTTTCTGTCTGTTCTTTTCGAAATGCAGTTTGTCGTTTGACTTTCTGTTCTGATTTGTAGGTACAAGGCTCCAATCATTGTGCGAAAGAGAAAATGCAGCTACATTGTTCGAAAACTGCGAAATTAATGCAGGAAACCACAAGCCTCCCCCACGAAAAAGGCAATTTGTCAGCTTTGAATGCATATTCCTATGATGATTAAAGATTCGCATTTCATTTGCGGCGTAGTGCAATAGTTCTATCAGTTCCTGTGATTTATAGGCAGCGGTTGCACTGGCTAGGCTATCTGCAGCGAATAATCTGCATCACAGCAGCTTTCAACTGCAGAAATAACTGATGCAGGTTGGGGCGGAAAACGAGCAGATTTGCCACGCAGAGATATTGGCCAACGCACGAAAAGTGCCGATGAACGCAGAGACAAAAACAAACGTGAAGCGAGATTGCTGGATTTCAGAAATCGGGAGAGGAAAGTCAAGAGAACATTGCTTGCAGTCAGGAATCACACCCGCATTATTTGCGACACGACAGAGACAAAATTATGTACAGGGTGATTCACAGAAAACACTTGTCCAAAATTTGTGGTAAGCTGCGAAGTTGATGTCCTTTGACCACGCGGTGAGCCGAAGAACCATGAACAAAAGAAAATCTGCTTTTTCACCGCGATGGGGACTTGTGCGTTCGGTTTTCCTCGACATGGAGAACGAACTGTATATCGAAACGATGTGTTTGATACCTACTGGTGTTTTTTGTGAGGCACCCTGTATACATGTTGCATATCAAGACGTTGTCCGGGCCTGAATTTCCCCACACTGCCTCCGATTTCGAAGCTCGAAAGTGAGATTTTTCCACGGATTGGTGAATTTTGCAACGGATTCGTGAATCCAGCCAACGCAGAGAATTTGCTCTTGGAAATACCTGAGCTACACGTGAGTCGCTTCAGCGAAATTTAAATAAATTCTGGAATGCATCGAATTCTCTTTCGACAGGGACAGATCACAAAGCGCGGGTATGATTCCACACGAGAGACACTTCACACAAATTTTTTGAACCCCTGTAGGACGAAAACTTTATACCAACCATCGTGGGCAACCCTGTGGGTTGCTACACGTATGTATCGGGGCATTTGCAATTGACTTAATAAAGTCAAAGAGAGATGTCAATCCGGGCAGCTGTGCATTCGTGAAACATGATTCGCAGTTTGGAATGGCCTGAAAAATAGCCTAGCCTAACATGGCACTGTCAATCTCATTAGGGTGCATGTAGGCCCGCATAGGCCTACATGGTGAGCCAATCACAGCCACGCATATGCACCAGATGACAACTGGATTCATTTCCTGGGTCATTCTGTTCTTGCTGTCAGCTGAGTGTTGATTCGGAACACCAGTTGAAAGGCAACCGACAAATTTTCCATTCATTTCATTCAATGCAAAATATGCATTTCAAATTTTCTGCCATCTTATATCACTATATGAATCACCTGTAAAATTTAATGTTCATATTTTTTTGCTTTCTGATTGTCCATTTGTTTTCATCTTCATTGATGTTGTTCTCCATAAGTAACTTTTGCTGTTCTGTGGCTCATTTTGTAACGCAGAACAGGTGTCTGTACATATTGAAAGGAGGAAACTCCGAAAATATAATCATTCAATCAATCAATCAAGTTTCGCACTATCAAAAACCTTTTTTGACACAGCGACGGTGACTTTTGACTCATCCAGTGCCAACATATCAAAGAAATTCGCCCGCACATCAGTGTGGATTTGAGGATGCAAAATGGGGTTAACTCCCTGGAAAAACATCCCCCTGGCAGTAAATTAGAGGATTACGCGCACGTGCTGCCGGCCCAGTGTGTGCAGGAATCGTCACGATGAGTGACCGAAAACACCCTCTGCATTGTCGTTGTCAAAATTCCCGCACAAAAAAGAAGCGACACTATCGGGAAACCAAGCAGGTTTCCCATCAGTGTTGCCTTCGTTCGGACAGGACAGAGCTTCGATAAAAGAAGGAATACCCTTCGAAATGCCACAAGCACTGAGATAGTGGCCAGGAACAGCCCTTATATTTATCGACAGAGACCGACGGAACAGATATACCTATACCATCCGAATTGCAGATAGGTACAATATTTGGGATTTTCTGACCAAATCATCATGCCCGGTGGTTGACAGGACTGGGAACTTTTGTCGAAGAAAAGGAAAAGATATGCAAATCCCCATGCAATGGAAGGCATGCCCAATTGACCATGTCATGCAGACGAAGGGAAAAGGGCAAACAAGGAAGGAGACGAAGGCAGCACCGAGTACAAACGTCCAAACTTCTCTGAAGCGTCCAAGCTTCATCAGCACAAAAGTGTGCCCTGGATACTCACGTCGCGGCCTCATAATTTTATTGGAAGGTGCATGGCTACACTCCACATTGTTGATGAAATAAATGTTATTTGCTTTCTGTTGTTCCAGTCCAGGCAAAGCATGACTGCGATTTTAAGGATCAACTAATGTGTCTTCCGTCGAACAACGCGTTGTCGAAAAAATCTCTTCTCGCTGCAAGCAAGCTTGACCTGAAGTGTGTCCTGCTCAATGCAATGACCTGCATGATGGAAAATAGAAACAGCAACATTGCAAAAGAGTGTTCAACACGTCATTGCAAGAGTGTTCAACAAATTCAGGTGTGAACGTTGAGGGATGGGTAACCCCAATGCAGAAAGTTTCTTTTGTGCAAACCTTACGAGTATATGGGCTCTTCAATATTTTATCCAGTTTGATTCCAGACTTGAGGGTGGGGTTTACTTTTGTCAAACCTTTTTTATCAATCTTGCAGTGGCCTGCACACGAACCGTCCCAAAGTCGCATGTGCCGTTTGCTCAGGAAGCATAGTTCGTACACCGAAACCGGAATTACCTGGCCCCAAGGCCGTTTGGCACCATCCCCGAAGAAAATGTGGAATGCCATCTTATATCACAGCATGCCAAGAAATTTGATAATCAATGCCCAATGGAAAACATTTTAATGGCCCTTCCTGCCATAAAAACGAAGCGAGACACAAGTCCATGAGATACATGACGATTCGCGAACAAGCATCTTTGCAAATTGCATCATGGACCGAAACCGATTCCTCAAAATTCCAAAAAATTGGCACGTTCAGCCGAAATGCCAGCCCGAATGGGAAGGAAAGAAATGAGTTTTTGCGAGCTGTTAATGCAAAACCACAACGCATCATCAACATCAACATGCATTATTTATTTTCCTCTGGCATGAGTTCAACTGGGTCAGATTAGCAGACGTTGATTTTTATGTACATAGTGCTCAAAAAGGGCTTTACGAAAAAGCCCCTTCCTAGGGGGAATGAGCTTGGTCGATTCCAAGGGTTGTTCCCCCAGGGTTTTCGGGGTCGGTCTTTCGATTTAAGGGTTGTTCCCCGCCGATTTCTGACTCCTTCACCCTTATCCAGGGTCATTCCCCTCATTCCCCTTTTTGGTGACCCATAGCTCCTCGGGGGAATGAGCTAGGTCGATTCCAAGGGTTGTTCCCCCGGGGTTTTCGGGGTCGATCTTTCGATTTAAGGGTTGTTCCCCGCCGATTTCGCACTCCTTGGCAGTTTTAAGGGTTATTCCCCTTATTTGTAAAGCCCCTTAAAAAGTTACGAAAATGCCTGTGGGAGTCTTCGTTGCGCGCTTCACCTTTCTCCGCGTTTCTCAGCCATCTCAGCCAGCAAGTTTCATGTGGCCAATGAGGAGGAGTAGTCCATGTCAAGGCCACAAAGAGATATGCAAGAGACGCTTATTTTTTTTAAACACCCTGTACATCTTCAAACAAATGCTGCTTGTGCGGGCGCAAGTGACCCGCATCTGCGTTGGGTTTTCATCCTCGTTGCTTTTGCCCTGAAAACATGTTGTTTTGCGAAATGCAACGAATGAAAAAGAACGAAATTAATCGGGAGATGACGTGAAATGAATGGCTCGATTCAAAGATCGATTTTTTGCGTCGAACGCCCATTTTCGCTGTGGCTATTTTTCATCGTGGAGTGATTGGATCGGAGGCATGTCATGGAAGTTTGTAAATGTTGCAGCAGAAACGTTGGAAACTTCTGGTTTCAGGGCGCTTCGAAGGCACCGAGACAACTACCACAAGATATGTACCTCCTCATCAAAAGTATTCGAACATAGGAGTTCATTATTATCTCAGGCGCCATTTAGAATCAATGGCAGCATGCGCCGCAAAGCATCATGACACTCGTGTGAGGCGTGAAGTTGCAACAAGACCTGTTGATATTACGTAGTGGCCCCTGTGTTTACCAAGTACCTACTTTAAAATATCGCCTATGTTCGAGGACTTTTGATAAGCACCGTA
>JASGXE010012305.1:0-14050 GCA_030068105.1 Sinentomon sp. SZTP_YWyxl
GACATTTCATGTCCTTTTTTTCTTATCCTGGAGGGTTTGCAGTCGCAATAGAAGGAGCAAGGAAATAACGTTCAGACACGACTTTCTGGATGAGTTTTTTTTATTTTACCATTTTCTGTAAATCAAAACAGAAAGTAGGTACCTACCTACCTACAAAAGAAACAGAATGTTGCTATTGAAGTCCTGGGGTGTGCAGGGCACACACCAGGACATCGGGACTTCAGCCAAGGGTTCCCTCGGAAAAAGGCTAGGGAGGGGGTAACATCAGCCGAAGGTCGAGGTTACCCCCCCCCCCGAGCCTTTTTCCGGCAGGGGAATCAAAACAGGAATTACAAAAGAAACAGAATGTTGCAATTGAAGTCCTTCCTGGTGTGTGCAGGACACACGAGGACTTTGGCCAAAGGTACCCTTGGAAAAAGGCTGTGGTTTTCTGGAAAAAGGCTGTGGAAAAAGCCAAAGGCCGAGGTTACCCCCCTGGCCTTTTTCCGGCAGGGGAATCAAAAAGGAAGTGGTACAAAAGAAACAGAATGTTGCTATTGAAGTCCTTCCTGGTGTGTGCAAGGCATACACCAGGAAGGACTTCAATAGCAACATTCTAGGGGGGGTAACCTTGGCCAAAGACCGAGGTTACCCCCCCTAGCCTTTCCTGGCAGGGGAATCAAAACAGAAAGTACAAAAGAAACAATGTTGCTACCTTTGAAGTCCTGGTGTGTGCGTGTGTGCAGGCCTGGTGTGTGCCCTGCACACACCAGGACTCTTTTCCCACCTTTTTCCGAATTCCGATGGTACCCTTGGCCTTCGGAAGGCCAAGGGTACCGTCGTAAAAAGGCTGGGGGGTAACCTCGGCCGAAGTCCAGGTGGGGGTAACACCCTACCCCCCTATGCCCAACCCTGGGAACAGAGTGTGTTCAACAGACTGTTGGTTGACAGATCAGACAGATTCTGTTGACAGGACAGATTAGGCAGTGTAGACAGACAACCAGACAGATCCACAAAAATCGTGAAAATCTCAGAGAAAGGATCAAACGATTGAGAGATGAAAACCGACACTTTCGAAAATGAATGCCCCGCCAAATCTTTGAATTCCACTTTTTGCACAAATTTGCACATCCCTGCCTGTAAAAAATGGGGCGGACCATTCTGAAAATGAACAGACTTTAATTTCCAACATTCCTAATTTCCAGCCTGTCGGATGGCATATTGCTGCAGTGGGCCAAAAATAAACCTGAAGTTGTATGGGGGGATGGTCCAGATGGGGGAATTTCAAATTTCAGGTGTCTATTTTTATTGTAACAAATTGCAATTGGACCTTGAAATAGGTAATTTCGAACCTGCCGTACAGCATTTTGCTGCATTTTAATTTTAGCTCGTGCTGGAAATTTAGTGCTGCAGGTTTTTTTTTTTTTTAAAAAACTATGTTGGGGGCCACAGGCAGTAAAAGCCATTGGACGTGGTAATCCCCGGTCAGACATGCATCATTTTTTTGCCTCGGCAATTACCACAACAACAATCAAGTCGTCGTGTTCTTTCACCGAGGCAGCATGTATCTTTTTGGTTTAGATAAGACGCCGTCGCGATCGGCAATAAAAAGAAAACATGGTTTCAAGTGCAAACCATCGGTGCAGAGAGATTTGGTACAGTTTTAGAAACCCATGGTGGGTATTGTCAAGAAATGTGGCCAGAAAAATAAAAATAAGAGAACACGAACCAGGTCAGGCGACGTGAAGATTCCAGCATGGCATTGTCCAGGTGGTGACAGTTTGACAGCGGGCTCGGATGAATAGACAACACAACAACAATAAATCAATTTAGTCACAAATATATCAATTTCGGTATGTACCTCAATTTTTTGTGCATGAAAACATGGAAAAACATGGAAGAAAAGGAAAAGGCACAATTAGCATAGGTATATCTCCAAGGAAGCGAAATGGGGGAATGATCAAAGAAACCTATATACCTACCTGGGCCTACCTACTACCTATTACCTACCTACTAGGGCGATAAACTGAGTTTTGGCTTTATGACAGATAAAAAACTGGCCTCTGATAGGTTAAGCATGTCATGAGAAATGCCAAGTTTGTTCCAGAGAAACACGTAGTTGTTTAGGAAGGAAAACCTAGAGACATTTTTGGAAAGGGAAGGTGGGATAAATGAAACGAGGTCACTGGCCCTCGTCGACCCTGTGTTTTTGACCAGGGTGCAACAGCATCCTGCCCATCCTCCCTCACCACGGACACATTTTCGAAAAATTGAAACACCCCTGAGCTTTCTCCTCTTAGCAAGGGATTCCCAGCCCAGCTCTTCCCTGAGCAATGTCACACTGGAGTGAAAGGAGAAGTCCCCAGAAACAAACCTCACTGCCCTGCGCTGGACAGCTTCAAGTGCATCAATGTGGCACTGAAGATGAGGATCCTAGTTGTTGTTGAATATTCTAAGATGGAGCGAACCAATGAGAAGTAGAGTATTTCCTTTACCTTTCTGGAGGCGTAGGAATAGTGTCGGATAGGTAAGAAATTTCAGTTGATTTGATATGCCTGTTTTACCATCTGACTTATATGAGGTCCCCAGTTCAGGGCAGGATTGAAATGAATGCCAAGGTATTTGATATTGTCTGGGCGAAACAACACAGAGGAACCAATGAAATAATCTGAGATGGAGGGATGTGTAGATGAAGCAAATGACATAACAGATGTCTTTGCGACATTTATACTCATTTGATTCTCATCACACCATTTGACTATGGAATCTAGGTCATCCTGAAGGGCTTTGGAATCATCTGGAGACCTTATAACTCTGTAGAGGACTATATCATCTGCAAACAACCTGATGTTGGAGATGATATTATCTGCAATATCATTAATATAAATGAGAAAGAGGAGAGGGCCACACACTGAGCCTTGAGGAATGCCACTAGTGAGTGGGTGGGCCTCTGACAGATCGTTGCAAACGAGAACCTGGAACTGCCTGTCAGAGATAAAATTTGAGAGCCACAGGAAAAGATTTTCAGGAATTCTCAGACTAGATAGCTTAGAGAGAAGAATAGGTATTGAGACTTTGTCAAATGCCTTAACCAGGTCAATGAAAATTGCATCAGACTGACTGGACTTTCCGAGAGCAGTGGCGATTTCATGCACAAAACTGGTCAGTTGGGATTCGCAAGAGAACTTGCTGCGGAAACCGTGCTGATGCTGAGAGAAGAATTTTTGACCCTCGAGCAGCCGATATAAATAGCCGGCTACCATCTTTTCCATAAGTTTAGCTGAAGAGCTGATAAGACTTATTGGTCGGAAGGAGGTAGTGGAAAGAGGCTGGCCACCTTTAGCTAGTGGTATCACGATACTCATTTTCCAATCATTTGGGATTACATTTTGGGCCAAGGATATTGAGAAGAGCACAAAAAGGAAAGTTTTTAGTTTGTCGCAGTGGTTTTTAAGGAATGCCAGGTTAATTAAAATCTGCAATGAAATGTGCACATTTCATGTTGTTGGGAGCAATTTTATCTCAGGTAATTTAATTCGACCTGGCTGGAAATGGGTACCTAATTTGCATCCTGCCGGATGGCATTTTGCCGATTTTGAGTGATTTTAACTATAGGTACCTGGTACCTTATTGATACCTATCTCATTGTTGAATTTCTATTTTTAGGGATGATTTGATTTGGTTTCAAACCTCATTTGCTTATGACAGATGGCTGATTGTACCACGTAGGCTAATACAGGTCCATGCAGGCACATTTAGAAAAACTGTCAGATTCACTTAGGACTAGCAATTCATTAGTGTGGTCATTGATGATTTCTGGGGTGGCCCCTGAAAACCGGACAACTGGACAGGACCACCGGACCGACCTGGACGAGCTAGGTTAGGTTAGATTAGGTTAGGATAGTCTATCCTAACCTAATCCAACCTAACCTAACCTGTCTGGGTCGGTCCGGCGGTCCTTTCTGGCTGTCCGGTTTTCAGGTGCCACCGATTTCTGGACTGTATTTGGCATACGATTTTAAGATTTTACAGCTGAATAGACAATTTAAAAAGTTCAAAATCAATTAGGTACCTACCCATTACCCAACAAGAAATACGCAGAATCACATTTTCGAAATCATGCCATACTCCTCCGCTTTGAACCCATCAATTCTTTCAGATGGCTGAAAATACGTTCAGGTTCAGACACGTCTTTCCTAGTTGTTTTTCCCTGCCAAATGTTATCAAGTCTGAACAAATGTCTGAAAATACATCATATACCTATTGTATCGGATACAAGTGAAAAGTCTCAAGCGTGAGACAATTTTTTCTTTATAGGCCCTAACCAGATAATATTCTCATATGGGGAGATGCCCATGGTCTTCGAACGTGACTACCTCGATGGTCGTTTTTGAGGACACTCTTGGACAAAGCCTCGTGTGTATCCCGGTTCTGAAAACAACCTCGTCAGAAAGTTGTCGCTGCCAATGTCAGAAGCATACCTAAAATGGGCTTAACCTTCACACAGGAAATACTTGACACCATGGAGTGGTTCTGGCCTTTGGCAATGGAAACCCTCCTAACTGTGGCAAGGGATATCTGTGATAACTTTTCGAAAATAAAAACCTGTTGACGCGAGACAATAGTGCAACCCTAAAAAACCGAAAAACTGGACTAAAATGCAAGAATGAAGAGTCAACAACATCGGGTGGGATCCTGGCCTTTACCCTATTTCCACTGAGTGTGCTTAACCCCTCAAGCCCGGAATTACGAATTCGGCATTTGCAATGGTATTCTGCAATTTTCGGCACCAAAAAGTGTCGCTCCCGCCGGAATTAATAATTTTTGCAAGGATTTTCGAAAAGGGAAAAAGCAGAACTGCATGCATTTCCCGCCCAACCAAGTCAGATTTCTGCTCTGTGTCAATAAAATCACTCATATTTTGATGTTTTCAACCAATAAAAACACTTTTGCACAAAAAAAACTGGCCAAAACACACACAAACCACTGAAAACCGCACCAAAATTGAGCAAAAACAGGAAAAAACAGGAAATTTCAACACGACGCCATTTCAAAACGAATGCAGCAAATCGAGTGAAATAAGCGTCTGCTAAATCGCGCGTCTTTCAACTTTTCGAAAATTCAAATTTCGGCGGCCGGCAGATGTCGTGCGATCGCGAAAAAAGGCGCCTTCAACAGGAACTCAAGACAAAAACCCGGGAAATTTGAAAATTGCGCCAATTTGAAACGGTTGGACCGATTTTGGTGGAATAAACGTCGTCTGGATCGCTGTTTATTCCTCTTTCAGACTATGAAAATTTCAGCCGACGCGATTCTGCGCATTTGCGGCGATAAACCCATTTGAATGCATGGTATTCCCGCGCGTACGGCGTACGTCAGTCGGCAAATCGCCACAGCTTTAAACACGCGTACACCTTACGTCAGTCGGATATCAGTTCAGTTTTTGAGCGCGTAAGGTGTACGGGCGCCGGGCTTGACCGGTTAATCATTAAGTTAATGATCATTAGTTGGTGAAAAAATAATGATCATTAAGCATTTGGGTTTCCACTGTGTTTTTCGAGGAGTTTAATGAGATTCATCATGAATGTACTTAATGATGTTGCACCCTTGCAAATAGCTGTTTCCACACACCGTCTTGAGATATCTGTACTCAAGTTAGCCACAATCGCCATGCCACTTCTCCGTTTCGACTCATACCTACCCAGTGAATTAACTTAAGCAGACATGAATTCTGCTCAACTTGAGTAAAAGATATGCAGCAGAAATCAGAAGACGTGAAAAGTTATTCTGGTGGCAAGTGTGGCAATAATTTTATGCTGATTGGGAGACATTGAGAAAGACATCTTAGCAGTCAAATCTGAAAATAGCACAGCAGTGGTGAGCATGCTCTTGCTTTTAGATGCTCAGTAAGACACTGAAAAATCAATAGTTTCCAACTGAAATGCTCGAAGTTTTTATTTATTTTTGGCCTTTTTTATTTTTTATCTTTGGAAAAATGGTGGGTGGCCAGAGGATGAGCATGCTCAATTTTCATTTTTTTTTTGCGTTTTTGGCATCAATGGAGAACGTCAAATCAATCTGTACAGTTTAACAACAAACTCCATCTATTGGCATACACGATTGTTCACCCCGCGAGTGACATTTAGCACTTTTTGGTCCTGACCACAGTTTTGTCACTGTTATTTCGGTGCATGACCTGTATAGTGCAAGTTACAACATGCCCTTCTGCCCGATTCTTCCAACCCGAGTTAAGCGAAAGGATTTAATTTAGATTAAATGAAGTTTTACTTAAATTCTGAAAGTGGACATTTTTCAGATGGAAAGAAGCATGCCTATTCGCTGTGACATCTGCCATTACCTACCCACACTTTTCAACTGAATTTGCAAAATCCTTGGGCATTTTAAATAAAAAATCTTGATATGCAGGAAGGCTAGACCAAAGCCAATGGGCTGCTGGCCACTTGATAGTTAGATTAGATGCCTCTCCTTTCCATCCGAGGATCTAAAAAACTAAAAAAAATGCATTGCGCATGTTCAAAATGACACAAAAATAGTCGAGAGAAAATACACTTACTATTGATTTATCCATGTTGAGGCAGTCACGAGGTGAAACTTCCGAAGTCGTCCCAGCCCTTGTCGATTTCGAACCGCTGGTGGGCTCATTGTCAAAGGTTACAGGCTAAAAACGAAGTGGAACACATCTGATTTCATCTGATTTTTTATCCTTCTGACAGCACGTGCTCCATGTTCCACTTCGTTTTTAGCCTGTGACCTTTGATAATGAGCCCCAGCGGTTCGAAATCGATTAGGGTTGTGACGACTTCGGAAGTTTCACCTCGTGACTGCCTCAACATGGATAAATCAATAGTAAGTGTACTTTCTCATGATAAGACGGCAGCAAAGAACATTCACCACAAAAATAGTCTTTCACGGCTCTCCCCCTGAGGTCTGCATTTTATTGCTTGACTAAACCGCAAACGTTGCAAAGATGGTTTCCATTAGGGAGCAGTGTTCTGGAGATGCACGATGCCCCGCCAGGACGAAATTATGGCTGGAGAACAAAAAAAGCTCTCAGGGATCCGCCGGCACCTGGTTTAAAATCTTTTTGCTCCAGGGCCCATAACGACTTTCTGACAGTCTGCTTGTGAGCACCTTGAGATGTCGTCCGAGTTTCCACAGATCTGATCAGTTTGATTGCCAATGCCTGTTACAGTGGCGTAGGTAGCTACTGGATCCGCAGAACCATTGGCACGGGTGGGCCCGTGCCAAAAATGGCACCAAAAATAGTGACTAAAATAAATTTTGAAACAAATGAAGCATCAAAAAAGAAAGGGAAAAACAAGTCAAAGAAATGAGCAGTGAAAAAGCCTGTTGGAATTGAAATTTTAATGATTAAAAATATGTGAGATTCATTGACCTGTCCTTTCTCTGTCTCAACTGAAGTAGAACCTAGGTAGCATGGCATGGGAAATGTGAACATGCAGCAAAACAACAGCTGCACAGAACACTGAGCTCAACCAAGTCAACGCTAATGAGGAAGGGAAAGTACTTAATTATTATCTGAATATAATTAAAGTTAATGAGCTTCCCAATGAGCACTAGGCTAATGAGATTCGGATTTCCTGTTTCCACACACTGCTCTTAATGATCATTAAGCCCAAAAAGTTAATGATCATTAACAACCTACTTAATGACGAAAGTGTTTCCACTGAGAGGATTTAATGAGATTCACACACTTAATGATCATTAAATATTGTGTGGAAATAGGGTATTTTGACAATGGATCAGGGCCATAGATATCAGTATCATCTTCACCGGGGGGATTCTGGGTTTTGGCAAAGAGCACATCCCAACACCAGGGCCAGAGAGGGTACTGCGGTCTCATCTCGAAGCCGGTCCACGGTCTTGATTTCAATGATATAAAAATATCACAAGGGTGGACTTTTGTCAATTAAATGTGGCAGGGTAAGTGGAGAACTTTTGTTTGTTTCCTTCTTTCTCTGAGTAACATTATTAAAAGTAGAAAGAAAAAAAAAATCGGACGTTCAATTTCACATGGGCGGCAGAGTTCTGGCCTATGATCATAGCAGGGGTGGTCTCCAGAAGAATTTCCTTAGTCTCCCCAGTGGTGTGGTGATAGAAGGCTATAACTGCCGGTTTTTCTTTGGTGGTCCCTGAAAACCGGACAGGACTGCCGGACAGCCAGACCGGACCGCCGGACCGACCAGGACGGGTTAGGTTAGGTTAGATTAGATCAGGATAGTCTATCCAAACCTAATCTAACCAAACCTAACCCGTCTGGGTCGGTCTGGCTGTCCGGCAGTATTGTCCGGTTTTCAGGGACCACCTTTTTCTTTTGTCCCTCCTTCTCCAACATGCATTTATCCTACACGTTTCGCTTCCGCAAGCATTGTAAAATTTTACTCCATTTTATGATTGTCCAATGCACAAAATGCTCAAGATTGTGAATTAAGAAAAGATTCATTGAGTCTGGGCTTCCTGCACATACTTTGGACAAAAAATGACAGGCATCTTCAGCAAAGGGCAACATCGGCACACTTTTGTTTGGCAACCCACAGAAGTCAGAGGGTTAGATACTGGCAGGGCAAGTTTTGATTTTTTGCAGTCTTCCAAAACTGCTTGTTGCGTTTTTTTAACGGGGAAACGTACCTGGTCCGAAATTTTTAAGTTCGTGTGGTTTAAATTGGGTTAGGTTAGGGTTGGGGTTAGGTTAAGTAGGAAAGGTTAGAGTTACCTACGTTGGTTTCGGATAGGTTAGGTTAGGGTTGGTTCGTGTGATAGGTACAGGTTTGGTCAGGTCAGGTGAGGTCTGTTTTACTTTCGTTTGGTGAAGATTTAGCGAGATGAGCAACAAATTTAAAGATTTTCGGATCAAGGCATACCGACCCTATTTTTATACATTTCCTGCATTCATGCATTCAGAAGAATTTTTCCAATGAAACTTTCACAGGGCAGTGCCTCCTATAGATAAAGCCGAGGCACGAAACCATGTGACGTCATTCATTCTTGAAATAGAAGACGAATGAACAGAGGAAAAGACAAAAGGAGTGAACGGCGGATCTCGGTGGCCAGCCCAAAGAAAGTTGATTTTCTCTTGAACCAGATGACGGATTTTTGTGCTACTTGTCACACCAGAAAGCTGAACAGTGTGCGATTTTAGACGTGTATGACAATTCCGAACTTTCGTTGCGAAAATTTGAAAAAAAAATTGAGGTACAAAAAGTGTCCAAGTTAAGATGTGATAAAATTCCGGATTCCCGCCTCACATTTTCAAAGATTGCGCGATTTTTTCCATTGTAACACGGTTTCCACCAGTGGAAGAGTTTTAGAGGAAGCTTTAAGCTTTCCAAAAACACCAAAATCATTGAATTTGGACCACTTTTGACTATTTTATCATGAGAGAACGCGACATGGAAACATTGTTTTGTTTTTGAGCGGGGAAAACGCCGCGACTCCCACGGATTTCCAGGGAGCCGCGGCCTCTTCCACGCTCAAGAACAAAAGAACGCTGACACGTCACACTGAAACTGGTCCAAAATAGTGAAATGATGTTCAAATTCAATGATTTCGGTATTTTCGGAAAGCTGAAAGCTTCCTCTACAACTCTTCCGCAGGTCGAAACCATGTTACAACGGAAAAAATCGCGCAATCTTTGGAAATGTGAGGCAGGAACCCGGAAAAACATCGTTTTGTTTTTGAGCGGGGAAGAAGCCGCGACTCCCACAGATTTCCAGGGAGCTGCGGCCTCTTCCCCGCTCAAGAACAAAACAACGCTGCCTTGTCACACTGAAACTGGTCTAAAATGGTGAAATGATGTTCAAATTCAATGATTTTGGTATTTTTGGAAAGCTGAAAGCTTCCTCTACAACTCTTCCGCAGGTCGAAACCATGTTACAACGGAAAAAATTGCGCTATCTTTGAAAATGTGAGGCAGGAACCCGGAATTTTATTACATCTTAACTTGAGACACTTTTTTACCCGAAAGTTTTAAAACTTTTGCCAGCGAAAAGTTCGGGACTGTTATACACGTCAAAAATCGCACATTTTTCGTCTTTCCAGCACAAAAAATTAGATCAAAATCCGTGAATCGGTTCAAGAGAAATTTCATTTTCCATGGCCGGTGCACCGCGACCCGCCGTTCACCGGCATCGTCTTTTCCTCTTCCAGTCCGTTTTCTATTTATTGATGACGTTTCCGTGCGTCGGCTTTATATTCTATAGGAGGCACTGCACAGGGCCACGGGTCTGGTTTCGGCTTGCAGTAGCTAGCAACCTAGCCACATTTCAGATGACAATGTGACTTTTGATGTTTTCAGATGCAATTTTGAGAACCAAAATTTGTCAGAAGGCTCCACCTTTGAGATCTCCAGATCTCTTGGTCTGGAGCTAGGTCCTAGCTCCAGACCAAGCTCCAGGGATGCCACTTGTTGGAGCTGGGTCCAGATCCAGGGACGCAACTGAAGGAAACGAATGTACCAACGCCCCAGTCCACCTCAAAGACACAATCTTTCACTCCCGTCCCACCTAAATGGGAATAGAATGAAAACTGCCTAGGAAGGTTCGTATTATTTTTGACCCTCTGTTTTGCTATTATTCTTACATCATCCATGATTATCCCTTTCTTAGATGTGGCTTTCCTGACACACGGCGTTGACTTTGGCTTTTTCTGGCCAGGTGGTTGTTGAGACGGTGTTTAAGCTCCTAGGGACCTACGAACCGCTCGAAGAACGTAATGCTAGTGCTGTGAATCCGTGGCATTTCTGCATATCTGCA
This sequence comes from Sinentomon sp. SZTP_YWyxl, assembly GCA_030068105.1. NCBI lineage: Eukaryota > Metazoa > Arthropoda > Protura > Sinentomata > Sinentomidae > Sinentomon > Sinentomon sp. SZTP_YWyxl. The sequence continues at coordinate 10,773 of JASGXE010012305.1, forward strand.
GCATTCATTCTAACCCGAGTGCATTTGCAAGTGCATCACCTTTGCTCACCTACCGACACCTACATCAGCGAAGCGTTATTGTGACCTCAAGTGTGTTGTGTCAGTGTTTTGTGACTTCTACGCAAGGAGCATATTCATCTCTAAAGTGTTTGTCAGTGGAAAGTGGTGTGCAGAATGTCCGGACAGACTATAAATGACCGTTTGTTGGCCGCCAAGTTCAGCTTGGCTGGCCAGGGACTTGCCAAATCGGTCTGCAAGGCAACAACCGAAGAAATGATTGCTCCAAAGAAGAAACATTTAGACTGTAAGTGCCCATCTTATGTTTTCTCTTTAGTTGTTTTCTGATGATTGCTCTGAAGGAGAAGCATTTAGAAGTTCTGTGTAAGTCGGGTGTGAACCACCCAGGAAGTCCACAAATGAAATTTGGCTTTTTTTCTTGCAGTGGAGAGAAGGGTACAGTGTAAAACTAAAACTGTGAAACCTGTGTTTTGTGAAGGGGAACTCTATTATTACTTTTAGATAGGTAGGTATCTAACCTAGGTGAAGAAAAATTGCATTGTGTTTTTAATTTTTTGACATTTTATCCAGGCACCAATCTGAACTTTTTGTTGGTAGGTGCCTATATAATTGCAAGTTCTGCACCCAAATGCACCCCAGCGCCTGCCAGGTGCCGAGCTGGCACTGGGCTGTAAGCTCAATTACTGTTTAGCTAGGAAATTGTTAGCTAAGTCGAGCGAGCGACACTGGTTCACTTTCCTCTCCTTTATTTTCTTTGGCTCAGTTGAAAGTTTGCACTTGACAGTGGAAAGTTTGTGCTTGTCGCTTATTTCTTTGGCTCAGTGAAAATAAAAAGTTTGCGCTTGAGTACCTAGTGAAGCGTTAAAAGATAGGTGAACGCCAGTGAAACAGTCTCTTTTGCTCACCCTCAGAAAAGCCTTCACAGGGCGATACGCAAAACGAACAGAAACAATGATTGACAGCAGATGCAAACTACTTATCTAAAAATGCCACGGATGCTCCAGAGCAGAAAAGACCATTTCTCACCCAGGGTCACCAAGTGCTCCCTTACCAAGACATTCCCATTGTTTGGGCTTTGAAATCACATTATCACTGAATGAGGAAAACAAGAAGATTGAACTGCTGTAAAACAAGTTTGAAACTGTTTATCACCGAGGTAAGCTGATACAAAAAATCCCTTTTCCCCACAAACCAAACTGCTTGAAATTCTCGCAAAACCTAGGCCTTTGCCTCTCGAAATTTAAGTGAACATTTTAAAAGACTGAATGAAATAACGATAACGAATGACTACATACTAAAAAGGATGAATACATTTCTGACACAACTTACATCTTCCTTCTCGGGCTACTTGAAATCCTCCACGCAGGATCGCCCCACACGCGCCCTCAGTTCCACACCGCAAACGAAACCACGCGGCTTCTTGGTTCCGCGAACCACCCTGAAATCCACACTACGCCGCACGCGCTTATTGTTCTGGCCATTAGGAAGAAGAGATGACGAAGCAGGTTGTCGATCTCACCAGCCAACAGTGTTTTTCTGCAGGGATGCCCCAAGGAAAGGCATCTGTGAACGATTTCCCAATCTCCAACGTTCCTCAACGGAACAATAGCTTTCTGCCTGAACGATGTGGAGTTTGACGCAGACGACCATTTTGCGTCTTTCTTCTGACGAACGTCATCAGTCTGTTATTGTAGAAACAGCTTCAAGGGAACGATGTTTCACCATGAAGTCGAATAATTACGGAAACATTTCAGACGTGAAAAGCTGAAGGTGAAATAAACAAACGTTGAGCCTCAAAGAAAACGGCATTTCACTTTCCCAAAACAGGAAGAACCCAACGGTTTTCTCAACAGCCAGCCAAAGTGCATGCTGCTGCCAGCTCCGTTCACAACCAAAAACGAACAACCTCGTTTTTTAACCTCCGCTCACCAAGCCCCGTACCTGCCGTCCGCTCTGCTTTTTCACACATCCATCTCCCAGCTTATCAACACGTTGCATCACGCCACACTCGCTGTGATTTTCCACGTCTGCTGTGTGCACTTTTGACCTTGAACTTCGCAATTGAATTTCATTGTCTGCCTTCACTGTGCTTTGAGCGCTGGAATGAGATTGACCAGCGGAAATAAACCTGCGTATTTTTGTAATTTGCGTCTGAACGCTGTTTGCATGAAAACCTGAACACTTTCCTGCATTGACCATTTTCTGGATTGGTCAAAACCTTTACACTAGGTACCTACCTACCTGTTGCAAACATGTGCAAATTACTTCGGTCCGATTTGACCGCAACCTTGAAATTTTGATAAGACTGTCCCCAATTGATGGTGGGCCAAAAGTCCCTTTACACTTACCTATTGTTTCTTCAGGATATCAGAGTGTTCTCCATCGTTGTCCCTGCACATCGTTATGCGTCGCCATGTCCTTCGGGACATATTTTGCAGCATTGCAGGGGTCAATGTTCCGGATGCTTCCCAAAGCAGCAAAGCGGAAAGGGACTTTTGGGTCATTCCTCAGCTTAACCGGCTTGGTTTGCTCCAGACAGTAGGACGGGGCTCCTGCCCATCCGGGTGCACTCCAGCGAGGAGGTATCTGGAAGAGACTCTGCCTGGCCGATGGATAGGACGAGGGTCGCTGGCATTACCTGCTCCTCTGAAATGGCCAGCAAGAAACCCAGATTTTACAACATGGGATTCTTCTCTGTGGAGCTTCATCAAGGTGATTGTTCTAAGCCCAGATACAATACGACCGATTAGGGAAGCATTCGGTACATTGACCTCTGCAATGCTGCAAAATATGTCCCGAAGGACATGGTGACGCATAACCATGTGCACGGAATACGATGTGGAACACTGACATTCTGGAGAAACAATAGGTTGGTAGTGTAAAGGGACTTTTGGCCCACCCTATAAATCACATTTCCCACAGACATTAATTATTAACTGTTGTGGAGTTCCAACAGCCAGACCTTATCCTATATTATCATCAGACATGTTTTGATTTTTAAGTCGGCTACAATGTTGAATGGCAAATTGGTGGGACATCACAAGCATGTTCCAGAAGAATGGGACTACAACGTGTGCTGATTGATGCAGAAATCTCTTCTCCCTCCAGGAGACGCTTGCAATGTTCTCAGATTTTTGAGTTTGGAAAAGCATGGTGCCAAATTACCCACCCCCAAATCCACATTGGTGCTGTTTTTTGGCAATTTTTTTTTGTAGCCGCTCAGTTCAATTGGACTCAGTTCTGCATCTTCCACATTTCTG